>CAUYQU010048597.1:0-34670 GCA_963574635.1 Cheracebus regulus
CATTACTGGGTATATATCCAAAGGATTATAAATTGTTCTACTATAAGGACACATGCACACGAATGTTCATTGCAGCACAGTTTACAATAGCAAAGACCTGGAACCAACCCAAATGCCCCTCAATGATAGACTGGACAGGGAAAATGTGGCACATATACACCATGGAATATTATGCAGCCATCAGGTTGTTTTAAATTTGGCTTTATTCTACTACAAAGAAAGGTTGACTGTCTTTCCAATTGGTTAGGGAAATAGTCTTTTTCTGTTAATCATTATCCTCATATATTACCTATTTTGGATGATTTTATTTTTGTGTGTACAATTTAATGGATATTTCCTTCGATTTACATATATTCTTTTTCATGTAATAAATTGCAAATATTCCTCAACTTTGTGACTTTAACTTGTCTTTTCTTATGCTTTTAGCATTATGAACCCTATAAGTGTTCTTTTTTTAAAAAAAAAATTTACTTTAAGTTCTGGGATACATGTGAAGAATGTGCAGGTTTGTTGCCTAGGTATAAGTGTGCCATGGTGGTTTGCTGCACCTGTTGACCCAACCTCTAAGTTCCCTCCCCTTGTCCTCACCTCCCAACAGGCCCTGGTGTGTGATGTTCCCCTCCCTGTGTCCATGTGTTCTCATTGTTCAACTCCCACTTATGAGTGAGAACATGAGGTGTTTGGTTTTCTGTTCCTGTGTTAATGTGGTGAAGATGATAGCTTCCAGCTTCATCCATGTCCCTGCAAAGAATATGATCTCATTTCTTTTTATGGCTGCATAGCATTCCATGGTATATATGTACCACATTTTCTTTATCTGGTCTATCATTGATGCATATTTGGGTTGGTTCCATGTCTTTGCTACTGTAAATAGCACTGCAATAAACATACATGTGCATGTGTCTTTACAGTAGAATGATTTATATTCCTTTGGATGTATACCCAGTAATGGGATTGCTGGGTCAAATGATGTTTCTCATTATAGATCCTCGAGGATTTGCCACACAGTCTTCCACAATGCTTGAGCTAATTGAGATTCCCACCAACAGTGTAACAATATTTTTATTTCTCCATACCCTTGCCAGCATCTGTTGTTTCCTTGCTTTTTTAATAATCACTGTTGTGACTGGAGTGAGATGGTGTTAATTGTGGTTTTGATTTGCATTTTTCCAATGTTCAGTGATGTTGAGTTTTATTTCAGAGGTTTGTTGGCCATACAAATGTCTTCTTTTGAGAAATGTCTGTTCATAGCTATTGCCGACTTTTTTGATGGAGTTGTTTGATTTTTTCTTGTAAATTTGTTTAAATTCCTCATAAATTCTTTGTAGATGGGCAGAGTGAAAAAAGTTTCTCCCATTCTGTAGGTTGCCTATTCACTCTGATGATAGTTTCTTTTGCTGTGCAGAAGCTCTTTAGTTTAATTAGATCACAGTTATCAGTGTTAGCTTTTGTTGCAATTGCTTTTGGTGTTTTCATTATGAAGTTTTTGCCCATGCCTGTGTCCTAAATGTTATTGCTTAAGTTTTCTTCTAGGGTTTCTGTGGTTTTGGGGTCTTTCATCTAAAGTTAATTTTTGTATAAGGTTTGTGGAAGGGGTCCAGTTTCTGTTTTCTGCATACGGCTAGCCAGTTGTTCCAGCACTATTTATTGAAAAGGAGACCTTTTCCCCATTGCTTGCTTATTTTTGCCAGGTTCATTGAAGATTAAATGGTTGTAGATGTGTGGTGGTATTTCTGAGGTCTCTGCTCTGCTCCATTGGTCTATATGTATGTTTTGGTTCCAGTACTATGCTCTTTTGGTTACTGTAGCATTGTAGTGTAGTTTGTCAGGTAGGAAGATGCCTCCAGCTTTGTTCTTTTTGCTTAGAATTGTCTTGGCTGTGCAGGGTCTTTCATTCCATTTGAAATTTAAAGTAGTTTTTTCTAACTCGGTGAAGAATGGCAATGGTGTTTTGATGGGACTAGCATTAACTCTGTAATTTACTTTGGACAGTATGGCCATTTTAATGATACTAATTCTTCCCATACATGAGGATAGAATAATTTTCCATTTATTTGTATCCTTTCTTATTTCCTTGAGCAGTGGTTTACAGTTCTCCCTGAAGAGGTTCTTCACATCCCTTGTTACCTGTATTCCCAGGTATTTTATTCTCTTTGTAGGAGTTGTGAATGAGAGTTCATTCATGCCTATTGTGGGAGTAAAGGGATGCTTGTGATATTTGTTCATTGGTTTTGTATCCTGAAACTTTACTGAAATTGCTTATAAGCATAAGGAGTTTTGGGGCTGAGATGATGGGGTTTTCTTAATATACAATCATGTTGTCTGCAAATAGAGACTATTTGACTTCCTCTTTTTCTATTTGAATATCCTTTCTTTCTCTTTGCCTGATTGTCCTGGCCAGAACTTCCAGTAATACATTGAATATTAGTGAGCGAATGCATCCTTAACTTGAACCTGTTTTCAGAAGGAATGCTTCCAGCTTTTGCCCATTCAGAATGATATTGGCTGTCGGTTTGTCAAAAGTAGCTCTTATTATTTTGACATATGTTCCATCAACACCTAGTTTATTGAGAGTTTTTAACATGAAGTGATATTGAATTTTATCAAAGGCCTTTTCTGCATCTATTGATATAATTATGAGATTTATGTCTTTGGTTGTGTTTATGCAATAAATTACATTTATTGATTTGCATATGTTGAACTAGCCTCACATCCCAGAAAGGAAGCCAGCTTCGTCACAGTGATGTTTTTTGATGTGCTGCTGGATTCGGTTTGCCACTATTTTTTTGAGAATTTTTGCATTGATGTTCACTAGGGATATTGGCCTCAAGTTTTTTGTGTATGTGTGTTACTGTGTCTCTGCCAGGTTTTGGCATCAGGATGATGCTGGCTTCATAAAATGAGCTAGGGAGGAGTCCCTCCTTTTTGATGGTTTGGAGTAATTTCAGAAGGAAGGGTACCAGCTCCTCTTCATACTTCTGGCAGAATTTAGCTCTGAATCCATCTGGTCTTGTGCTATTTTTTGTTGGTAGGTTGTTAGTTACTGCCTCAATTTCAGAACTTGTTATTAGTTTATTCAGGATTTTACTTCTTCCATGTTTAGTCTTGGGAGGGTGTATTTGTCCGTTTCTTCTAGATATTCTAGTTTATTTGAGTAGAGGTGTTGATAGTATTCTCTGATTGTAGTTTGTATTTCTCTTGTGTCAGTGGAGGATCCCCTTTATCATCTCTAATTTTGCTTTTCTGAATCTTCTCTCTTTTCTTCTTTAGTGGTCTATTGGTCTATCTAATTTGTTAATTAAAAAAAAATACTCCTGGATGCATTTACTTTTTTAGAGGGGTTTTTGTGTCTCTCTCTCCTTCATTTCTGCTCTGATCATAGTTATTTCTTGTCTTCTGCTAGCTTTTGGATTAGTTTGCTCTTGCTTCTCTAGTTCTTTTAATTGTGATAGTAGGGTGTCACCTCCATACAAAGAGTGTGACCATTACAAGGTCTTCTACAAGGGAAGCTCATCAGACTAACAGGGAACCTGTCAGAAGAAACCCTACAAGTCAGTAGAGACTGGGGGCCAATATTCAACATTCTTAAAGAAAAGAATTTTCAACCCAGAATTTCATATCCAGACAAACAAAGCTTCATAAGTACAGGAGAAATAAAATCCTTTCCATACAAGCAAATACTGAGGGATTTCATCATCACCAGGCCTGCCTTGCAAGAGCTCCTGAAGGAAATAATAAATATGAAAAAGAAAAACCAGTACCAGCCACTGTAAAAATGCACCAAAATATATAGACCATAACACTCTGAAGAAACTTTATCAACTAGTGTGCAAAATAGATAGAATAGAATAGAATCAGATGACTGTATCAAATTCACACATAACAATACTAGCTTTAAATAGAAATGGGCTAAATGCCCCAATTAAAAGACACAGACTGGCAAACTGGATAAAGAGTCAAGATCTATTTGTGTGCTGTATTCAGAAGACCCATCTCACTTGCAAAGAGACACATAGGCTCAAAATAAAGGGATGGAGGAAGATTTATCAAGCAAATGGAAATTTAAAAAATAAAATAAAAAGCAAGGGTTACAATCCTAGTCTCTGACAAAACAGATATTAAATTAAAAAAATGACAATAGACAAACAAGGGTATTACATAATGATAAAGAGATCAATTCAACAAGAAGAACTAACTATTCTAAATATGTATGTACTCAATACAGGGATACCAAGATCCATTGAAGAAGTTCTTAGAGATCAACAAAGAGACTTAGACTCCCACACAATAATAGTGGGAGACTTTAACACCCCACTGTTAGATCAATGAGACAAGAAATTAACAAGGATATTTAAGACTTGAACTCAGCTCTGGATCAAGTGGACCTAATAAACATCTACAGAATTCTCTACCCCAAATCAACAGAATATACATTTTTCTCAGTGCCACATGGCACTTATTCTGAAATAGAACTTACAATTGGAAGTAAAATCCTCAGCAAATGCAAAAAAAACAAACCAACAAAAACCTGATATAAAAAGAGTTTCTCAGACCACAGTGCAATCAGATTAGAAATCAGGATTAAGAAAGTCAAAGCCAAACAATTACATAGAAATTGACCAGGCTGTTTGAATGACCCCTGGATAAATAATGGAATCAAGAAGTTATTTGAAACCAATGAGAACAAAGAGATCATATATCAGAATCTCTGAGACACAGCTAAAGCAATATTAAGAGAGAAATTTATAGCACTAAATGCCCATATCAGAAAGCTAGAAAGATCTCAAATCAACACCCAAACTCTATACATTTTCTAACTATTTCTGCATTTCATGTCACATTAAATAGAACATCTTTAGCTGGAGATATTTAAAGTATATTATTATTTTACTAGTACTATTAAGTATACTATTATAAATTTATTTTTATTTTTGATCTATTACTTTATGTTTACTTATATTTGACAGCTTTCTAGTTATACAAATATTCAATTAGTAATATGATTTTTACCACATTACCTACTATATTATCTTTTTCATATGATAATTCTCTAAATATATTTTAGCTTATCTCTGGACTTTCCATTTTGTTGCATTGATCTGTCTATCCAACCTCATCATTTTAACTATTTTAACTGGCTGAAGGAGAAGAATTGCTTGAATCCAGGAGATGGAGGTCACAGTAAGCCGACATGGTGCCACTGCGCTCCAGCCTGGGTGACAGAGTAAGACTCCATCTCAAAAAAAAAAATGTGGTTAGTACTTTATGTATTTTATTTTAGGAATGTATTCCCTAACTGAGAATACAAAGCTATTACTAATATCCTTAAAGTCTCCATAAATTTGTCCTCAAAATTTCAGACTATAATCCCTCAGGAATTGATTTTGTATAAAATCTAAGATTAAACTTCATTTTTATCTCAAATGAATACCTAATTTCTCAGCTTCACTTAAAGAAAATCTTGTTTATCATTGATTTAAAGACATACATCACATGTCAAACTCCGTGTATGTGTGTCCAAAGTTTTTGGTCCTGTATTTCTGACATATTGGCATTTTTGTCCACATTTGGAAAATCAGTTCTTTCTTTTAATCACTCTAGTAATAAATCTTGGTATCAGGTACAGGGGCCTTCCTACTTGTTTTTCAACAGAGTCCTGAGCCTTATACACACGTGCGTGTACACACACACACACACACACCTGAAAATCCTGAAATTTTAATTAGAGTCACAATGAATGTACAGAAAAGTTTAGTGCAATTTAAAAATCTTTCCTATGTAATCAGTTAATCTATAACACAGGGTATTTATTTCTAAAAATCTCTGTTGAGTGCAAAATCACTTAATAAAAACCAAAGGACTAGGTGGAATATGATGTTTTAGGGGAAAAAAAAACACTAAAAAACATTACTAATATGTAAAGATATAGAAATCTAATAAAAATAGTGGCACATTTTTACATTTTATGTGTTTAAAAACATATAGACTACATTAAATACGGCATTTTATCTTGAAAGACACCTGATGTTTTTGGTTACAACCTGTGAAGTATTGTGTGGTGATGTAAGGAGGATTATTTGAAATCAGAAAGTTGTAACACCAGGTGTTGATTAGTGTGGCTTTTAACAAATATGGTAAATTGAGATAGCCAGTAGATGTTTGATATGTGTATATGAGTTTTTCTGTATTCTTAGGTAGTTCTGTTCAGCTGGGTGCAATTTTGCAGTCACCTATTGTTTCTCACTTTTGAAATTGCACAAAAGCAAACAGAAAATATGCCTTATTCTCTGTTTTATCAGTTGCATTGGAAGAATATTATTTCAAAACAAATTTTGTAACATAATTTTATTAGTCCATTTTCACACTGCTGATAAAGACATATTTGAGACAAGGCAATTTACTTAAAGAGGTTTATTGGAGTTACATGTGGCTGAGGAGTCCTCACAATCATGACAGAAGGTGAAAGATGTGTCTCACATGGTTGCAGACAAGAGAGAAGAGAGCTTGTGCAAAGAAACTCTGCTTTTTAAAACCATTATATCTTGTGAGACTCACTCACTATCACAACAATAGCAGGGAAAAGACCGGCCCCCATAATTCAGTCACTTTCAACTGGGTTCCTCCCATGACACATGGGAATTGTGGTAGTTAGAATTAAAGATGAGGTTTGGGTAGGTACACAGCCAAACCATATCAATAATTGATTGTATTGAATTTTACAATCTGTGACTAAAATATAATTGTCCATTTAAGAATTCTTTATTGTCTTAGACTAAAGCTTGTTTTTGCTTTTTTTTTCATTTTGAACTTGTTTTGGTTATTTGATCTTGTATTCTTTGTAGAATATATATTAATATTTTTAAAATTTTATTTTAGTGTCAGTCTATAGTGATATAGTTTATGAATCATGACTTTTAAAATCTGGCAGTCTGTTAAACTCTCCTAATGATTCTGGTAACTTAATACTGATTCTTTATTATATTAAATATATACAATTACATTACTTGCAAATAATAATAGCACTCCATTTCTGGTCTTTATATCTTTTCTAATTACCTTATTGGACAAATAAGAAATTCCAGAACAAATATTTTAGAATATTGATTTTGGACATGCTTGTCAAGTTTCTGGTAATACATAGAGAGCTTTTACTATATGTTTAATGAATGTTACATTTAGGGGACTTTTGCAGTAGATATCTTTAATCAGATTAAATATATTAATAGCTTGCTAAGAATTTTTATAAAGTATTTTTTATAATTTTTGCTCACCTATAGAATGGACAAATTCTCTGTTCCTAATAAGTTGTAACTACAAGCTATCCCTTGTAATATTTAAAGAGATAATGACTGAGGATTTTCAAGTGATGAAAGGTATCAATGTACAGATTCAAGGATTACAGGCATGTTAAATAAAAATAACAACAAACAAATCAAATTAATGGTAGAATGAGATTTTGTATAAGCAAGAGAAAACAAAAAGCATAGAAAAATATTAATATAAGATCAATTTAACATTTGATGTAAAAGAAAATGTCTTAGCTGTCTCAGTTTTAGCTTTACATTAGGGTGTGTATGTTTTGGTTCTCCAGTTTACAAGAAAAACTTTTCTTATCTGATTCCTCATTTTGAACAGGCCCCCAACTTCTACTTTATCCATATCTTTCAGTTATTAAATCTAAAGCTCAGATTTACCAAGTTTGACAAGTACCTTGAGACAAAAGTAGCTTTGATGGTCCGCTTTCCTTTATGAATTTGTTTTTAATAAGATTTTTAAAAATCTTCTAATTAAAAGAAGATTTTTAAAAATATTGTAAATATAATGTCATTTAATGATGGATGGGGTCTTTATACTTACACCTATTCAGTTATTTTACCCCCTTTAAAAAAAAATTTAGATATTTGTTTTTTTTTTATTTTTTAATGAACAAGAAATCCTAATGGTTATTGATCATTTAATTTCATTTTATTTGTATTATTTTAATTGACAAATGATCCAGTATATATTGCTGGTGTATAACAGGATATTTGATACCTGTATACATTGTGAAATGACTAAATCAATGTAATTAACATTTCCAGAACATTACTAGTTACTTGTCTGTGGTGTGAACATTTATAATCTAATCTAGTAGCAGTTTGTGAGTACACAATATAATATCAACTGTGGTCACCAAGCTGTACAATAGATGCCCAGAACTTATTCCTTAAGTTTATTTGAAACTCTGTACCCTTTAAATAACATGCCCCCATTTCCTGACATCCTTGCCCCTGGCCCCAGCCTCTGGTTACCATCATTGTACTTTCTATTTTCATAAGTTGACTTTGTAAAATCCCAAGTATAAGTGACATCATGCAGTATTTATATTTCTGTGCCTGGCTTATTTCACTTAATATATTGTCTTCCAGCTTCATCCAGGTTGCTGCAAATAATAAGATACTGTGATTTTGTAAGACTGAATGGTATTCTGTTGTGCATATATACCACATTTTCTTTATCCATTTTTCTATCATTGGACACTTTGGTTGATTCCATATCTTGGCTATTGTAAATAATACTACAGTGAACATAGGAGGACACATATTTCTTTGACATTACTGTTTTTATTGCCTGTGCATATATACTGAAAAGTAGAATTGCTGGATTATATGGTAGTTCCATTTTTAATTTTTTGAGGAATATTCATACTGTTTTTTTTTATATAATAGCTGTACTAACTTACATTCTCACCAGCAATGGACAGGTGTTTTCTTTTCTTCATAGCCTCATCAAAACCTGTATTTCATCTTTTTAATAATTGCCATTCTAACAGGTATGACGTGATACCTCATTGTGATTTTAATTTGCTTTTCTCCAATGAGTGATGATGTTTAGTCTCTTTTCATATACTTGTTGACCACTTGCAAACCTTGTTTTCAGAAATGTCTGTTCAGATCCTTTGCCCATTGTTTAATTAGGTTATTTGTTTTTTTCCTACTGAGTTGAGTTCTTTATATATTTTGATTAGCCATTTATCAAATATATGGGATGCAAATATTGTATCCTTTTTCTTTGTTTTGTTTTTTTCCACTTTGTTTATTGTTTCCTTTGCTGTGCAGAAGCTTTTTAGTTTGATATCATCCAATTTGTCTATTTTGTTGTTGTTGTTGTCTGTTCTTTGAAGGCCATATTCAGAACATCCTTTCCAAGACCAAAGTCATGCAGTTTTTTCCCTGTGCTTTCTTCTGGTAGTCTTGTAGTTTCAAGTAATACATTTAATTATTTAATAAATTTTAGCATTATGTTTTCTTTTTCTGTGAAAAATGGAATTTTGATTGGCATCGCATTGAATTTTTTTTTTATGAAAGAAAGAGGAAGAGATTTTAGAAAAAGAGAAAAGGAGAAACAGCAAAAGAAAGAAACAAAGAATGAAAGAGAGAAAGAAAGAGGAAGAGAAAGAGGGAGAGAGAATGGGATTCTTGTTTTATTGCCCAGGCTAGAATACAGTCTAAAAATGGGTATTATAAACCTCTTTTATGCCAATAATCGTGTTTAACAATGGAGACAGGAAGGAATAGGGGATGAAAATAACAAATAAGCAGGCAACCAATATTTTATTTAAACCTGTGAAATGCTATGCAATTGCTGGGGAGTGATTTACTTCCAGGAATTTCTTTTCTTTTACTATTTTAATTTGAGAGTTCTTTACATATTCTAGATAACATTTTATATATGCTATTTGACAACATTCTGTCAGTCTTCAGTTTGTCTTTTTATCCTCTTCGTTAAAAAACCAGTTGAACATACTGATTTATTCAAATAAATAATGGAGTTATAGTCTCCATTTCTAATTACAAATTTTTAAATTTTTTCTTTTAGATTTATCCATTCTTCTAAAATTTTATGTTTGTTTCTTCTTTACAGCTTCTATTTCTTTGCTGAGACTTTCTCTTTTAAAATTTTTTCAATTATGTATTTGTAATTTCTCATTAAAGTAGTTTTGCAATGGTGGTAAAATCTTCATCAGATAATTTTAACATCTATTTTATCTCAGTGTTAGAATTTACTGATTATGTTTTTTTTTAAGCCCAGTTTGAGAGTTTGCTGATTATTGGTATGATATGATGAGTGTTGTTGTTTTGGTTTTTTGAAATCTGAAAATTGGGATATCGTGTTAGAAGACTTTGGGTTTTATTTAAACCTGCTTTAGGCAACTACCTATAAAATTGCTCAACTGAAAAAGGAAGGGTCCTACTTTGTTACTACCAGGTGGAAAGAGAAGTCTGGGTTCCCCATTTTCTTCTGTTGACACCCACATGAGGGATCCCTACTGAAGCTGTGTGGAAGTGGAAATGCCAGGTTCCCACTAGTTATCCACGGATACATCCCTGGCTACAGGTGCCTTGCTAATGGTTCTACTTGGTCTCCTTCTGAGATGAGGTATGGTGGGGGTGTGACAGATGGCTTTGTCTTATAACTGGATCATAGCAAAAGCCCTGGCTGTCCATTTGGCCTTCTTCAACTCCACTGCGGTAAAGAAGTTAAGGGGTGCCTCATGACTGCTGGAGGTGGCGGTGAAAGTCTAGGTTTTCCATGTGTCACCAATGACAGGTCAGTGGGAACGGGTGGCTCATTACCACTCATTAGGCACAAAAGTACTCTCTTACTGTCTTTGTCTGAGACCAGTCTGGTGAGGGAGGAGGGATAGCAGCCCCTCTTTACAGTTTCCAGAGGGCAGAAGTCTGGGCTCCCGACTTGGACCTTGCTGGCGAAGGTGCAATCGGGCCACATTTTTTTCCAGAGTGTTTGGTTGGAGTAGAGTGGGTTATTGCCGCAAAGCTTTCTCTCTTATTATGCTGCACTTGCAAGCTGGATAAGGCAGGCTTTTTCTGTGACTTTTTTTTTTTTTTTTTTCATTTTCTTTTCTTTATTAGACTGAGCCTGTTGCCACATTCTGGTTGCTGGCTTCTTTAGCTTCAATTTGGAATATGTAAGGCAAGAAGAAAACCCCAGGCCAGGTATGATGGCTCACATCTCTAATCCCAGAACTCTGGTAGGCTGAGTCAGGAGGATCCCTTGGAATCAGGAGTTTGAGACCAGCCTATGGAACATAGTGAGACCCCCACCCTTCCAAAAAATAAAAACATTAGCCAGACATGGTGGTACATATCTGTAATCCCAGCTACTCAGGGAGCTGAGGCAGAAGAATTGCCTGAGCTCAGGAGGTTGAGGCTGCAGTGAACTGTGATTGCACCACTGTACTCCAGCCTGGGTGACACAGCCAGACTGCCTCAAAAAATATATATAAACAAAGAAAGAAAGGAAAAACTCCCAGATAGCTCACCATCATATTGTTCTTTAGATTCCAACACTCTGCCCTAGCCAGTCTGCCTCTTCTGTTCACCTTTCTGAGTCCTCTTTACGTTTATTTTGTTTGTTATTTAGTGGAAGGAACAGGGAAGGGTATGTCTACTCCATCTTCCCAGAAGGACAATGTCCTTGTAGCTTAATGCAAAGGGCTCTGATTTCATCTTTTACCACCCGTCTTTTTAGGGAGCCTCAGTGTCTCAAAGGTTATGGGATTTTTCAATAAATACAATAAACTAGTTTTGGTACCAGGTGTCAGACCTGGTTGTTGCTCTGAGAGCCTGTTGATTTCAAGCAAAGACATATGACTTTGGAGTTCTGTCTGTATGAGCCCAGAAAGCTAAACACAGCTCACATCAGTGTGCTCCTGTTGCTAAGTTGGGCTCAGTTTCATTTCATTTTGGAAAAGAGTCACAGCCTACTTCAGCTTGCATTTGGCATTTTCAGTGGGGGCCCATCACAGATAACAAGGAACGCAGGTGTACCAGTCGGTGTGTTCCGAGGGAAGGCCCATGTCTCTTCCTTCTCTGAAAGTCCACATAACTCCATCCAACTCCTGCCATGAGGGCTGCTCAATAGCTGGTATGTGAAAAATCCTGTATTACATTAGATGAAATTTCCCTGTTAGACCAGTTTTTAGGTATCATTCTGTAACCAAAAACTGTGCTTTGTAGTAATTAATATATTCATATTTGAATGTATGGGCATCCTTATTCTAGCTTCATTACAGCCTTTCTTTTTAGCTGATGTTTTCTTTAACTTGAATTCTTCGTGAATATGTTAATGAAAATTTTAGGTAGATTTCATTCATCTTGGTATTTTATGAGTTCACACTTCTTTAATAAAAAAGATTATGAGAATAGTATTAAAAACAAATGACAACTTGCCACTCAAATATAAATATGAGGCCCACTAGCTGTTGATTTAAAGCCATCTGCATGAAGCATAAAAATAGTTTAATGACACCCACACTGTGCCACCAGCAAATATAGAATTAATCAACTCTTAGCAACATACAAATCTGCGGATCAGAGTGATTCTTTAGCTTGAGGCTTTCTATGCAAACTGGAGTTTCTTGTCTGTCTAGACCTCAGAGAAAGGCCATGATATGCAAATACTAAGACAGCTCTCTTTAAAATCCAAAGGACCTCCTTCTCTTAAAGGTGGGCCACTACTATGAATAAAGTAGAAATATTATAATTATGATGTTCATTTGATTATTTTTCTGAATAATATCAAATGTAATGTATACTAGTAACATGAACAACAGTTGAAAAAACAGAACACAACTTGTCATGGAAAAAAATATCCAGTTTTATACCAACATGAAAAAAAAATACTGATAGCATTTTCATTTTTAGATCCTTTTGTGTCTTTTTTATGCAGCTACTAATAACAGTATGGACATAATTTTAAATATTATGTTTCTTAATGAATAATATTCCAAGGAATTCATCTTGCTACATGATATTTATGTACATTTTGATAGTGGAAAATTTAAAGAAAGACAGATTAGTGATAATATAAACATAAACATGCCCAAGATATGGAATTAACACACATTAATATTTTTATAACATTTGCTTCAGATGAATATTAAATAACTATTGAAGATAAAAATTACCCATTATTAAACTCTAGTTTTAAGATATATAATACATCTAGAAGAGTACATAAAACATGAGTAAAACTTAACAAATTATTATAAACTGGACATTTTCTAAGGAGTCTTGTGAAGATCAGAAGTTTTAACTTTGATAAACTGCAGTTTATTAGTATTTTTCTTTCATGTGTCATGCTTTTGTGCCCCAAGAAATCTTTTGTCTACTCCAAAGTCACAGGAATTTTCCTCCTGTATTTTCTTTAGGAAGTTTTAGAATTTTCATCTTTAGAAGGTTTTACATTTTGACTTTTGATCAATTTAGAATTAAATGTTGTATATATTATGAGATAAAGGTCATCTTTTTTTTTCATGTGTGTGCTCAGATGTTGTAATACTACTTCTAGAAAAGTATTAGCTCTTCCTCATTGAATTTCCATGACAACATTTTCAGGAATTAAGCAACTATAAATACATAGTCTATAAACTAGACTGTCTTCTGTAAAATCATTCTATTGTCATTTTGCCAATATGATATTTTCTCAAGTACTTAC
Organism: Cheracebus regulus; assembly: GCA_963574635.1. NCBI lineage: Eukaryota > Metazoa > Chordata > Mammalia > Primates > Pitheciidae > Cheracebus > Cheracebus regulus. Next base: position 13,501 of record CAUYQU010048597.1, read on the forward strand.
TGTAAGTTACACAAATATTGTTACATTATACGTTGATTTTCATTCAGTTAAAATGTATGTTTTCTTACTTGAACCATGATTACATAGGTGTGTTTTGCTTAATTTCTAATTATTTGGGTCTTTTTCATACATCTCTGTAATTTGCTTCTAATTAATTCTGTAGTGGTCAAAAAATATTTCCTGTAGACTAAATTTTTTGAAATTAATTAAGACTAATTTTAGATCTTAGCATATGGCCTACCTTGGTGAGTGTTTCACATACAACTGAAAAGAATGTGTATTCTGTTTTTGTTGGACATATCATGCTGTAGTCTTCTATTTCTCTATTATTTTTCTGACTACTTCTATCAATTACTGAGGAAGGAGGATTGAAATCTTCAGCTATAATTGTGGATTTATCTATTTCTCCTTTTAGTTAAATAAGGTATTTGCCTCCTGCATTTAAAGCTCCTTTTTGAGTTTTAAAATGGGCATTTAACAATTTTATGTCTTGACCCATTGTCATTATGAAATAATTCTTTTTATACCTGATAGTAATTCTTGTTCTGTAATTTACTTTGACTGATAGTAATATAGTAACTTCCACTTTCTTATGAGTATTTGCATGTTATTCGTTCTTCCATCCATTGACTTTTAGCCTGACTTTTGATATTTAAAGCCAATTTTTTATACATAGCATATGGTTAGTTTATGTGTTTTAGTCAGTTTGTCAATATCTGTCATTTAATTAGAGTTTTTTTAACCATTTATATTAAATATAAAATTAATATCTTTGAGTTTAAATTGATTATTGCAAAATATTTTTATTGCATCTTTTTAAATGTGATTTTGTTTTTCTTCATGGTTTATTTTAATAAATTATTTTTAGGGTTTTATTTTATCCCCACTGTTGACTTATTAGATATCTCAATATTTGTGTAGTGTTTAAAATATGTATCTGTACTTAGCACAGTTTATCTTTAAATAACCTTCTAAAACTATACTGTAAGAACCTTACAATACCATATTCATTTTTCTACCTTCATATTCTTTGTGCTGCTATCATTTATTTTTCTTTCATGTTTTAATTCATGTAACACATTATAATGATTTTTGCTCTATAAGTTACTTTTTAAGGAAATTTTAATATAGCTGATATATTTACCCATTTATTTACCGTTTCTGGGTCTTTTTCTTTTCGGGGGGTTATATCCAAGTTTCTGACTGGAATTATTTCCCTTTTTCTCATGAATTCCCTTTAACATTTCCTGTAATGCAGACATGCTTGTGATGAATTCTTTCAGCTTTTTCTTGTCCCAAAAGGTCTTCACATTACCTTTCTTGACAGACATTTTCGTAGGGTGCATACATATTTTTGGCTTTTCAGCACTTTAAGCATGTCATTCCATTAAACAATGACTTTTTTTGATGCAAAAATCTGTTTTTTTTTTTAAATTTCTCTGTACATATTATGCCTTTTTTTCTTTTAAGATTTTGTCTCTATACTTAGTGCTCAGCCACTTGTGTATGCAGTGCTGTTATGTAGACTCTGTGTGTATGTGTACTTGTAACTATTCTGACTGGAGTTCGTTGAGCTTCTAAGCTCTGCTACATTACAGTTTCTATCAAATTTGGAAAGAGCTGTGCACTTTTTTTTTTTCAAAAGGAAGTATACTGTTGTAAGGTTCTACATTGTATGTTTAGCTTTTCTATATTCTTATCCCTCTTGTACTGAGATTTCAATCACACACATTAGACTGCCTGTTAAATTCCTACAGATTTCCAAGGCCTTACTGAATTATTTTTCAGGCCTCTTTGTCCTCTCTGTCTTCATTTTGAAAAATTTACATTGCCATACCTTTAAGTACACTTTTATTTTCATCTGAGGTCTCTAATCTGCTTTATTCTCATCCAATAAAAATTTTAATTGGATTTTTTTCATCTCTAGAAATTCTGTCTGATTCTTTTTTATGTCTTCCATTTTAAATTATATTCATGTTTTCCTTTAAATCACATATGGCACATATTTATAAAAAAATGTTTAATGTTATTGTCTGCAAATTTTATTTTATCTTTTTTTTTAATTTTATTTTTTATTGCATTTTAGGTTTTGGGGTACATGTGAAGAACATAGAATATTGTTGCATAGGTACACACATGGCAGTGTGATTTGTTGCCTTCCTCCCCTTCACCTATATCTGGCATTTCTCCCCATGCTATCTCCCCCCAACTCCCCACCCTCTACTGTCCCTCCCCTATTTTATCTTTTATTTCTGGATCCTATTTCTACTTTTTCTTCCATATTGTAAGCCAAAACTCGCTTCTTGTATAATTAGTAATGTTTGATTAAATGCCAAATATTGTAAATTTTACATTGCTTAGTGCTTTGCTTTTGGTATTTCTTTCAAGAATGTTAAACATTGTTCTAGAAGACAGTGTAGTTATTTGCAAATCTATTTGATCCCCTTGAGGTTTGTTCAGAAGCCATTTTTAGGGGAGGGATATTTGGTTAGGTACAGGATCTACGTTGAACATTTTTATTTTGGAAATCTAAGGATGCCAGTTATTTGTCTCCTGTTGAGAAGTCAATGGCGTCTGTCATTTTGGCTTGTTTAAAAGTAAGATTATTCTCACTGGGTTGTTAGAAGCAATTTTACCATGATGTGCATCGGGTAAATGTTTCAGTGTATTCTATTATAGGTTAAAAGTACTTACTGAATTTATGTTTTAATAACCATTCTCAGATTTGGAAAATTATCTTTTATTATATCTGTCAATATTTCTTCTTTTTCATTCTCTTTCTGTTCTCATTGATGACTCCAATTAATATATTAGATTTTTCTTTTTAAGTATATCATACAAATCTTGGAGGTTTTCTCCCATTGATTTTACTCTGTACTACAATGTTGAGACCTATCTCCTAGAGTTTTTGTTGGTTATTTAAAAGTGGAATTTTTGGATCACAGAGTAATGTGTATTTAACTCTCTTTGAAATTGTCAAATAGTTTTTTAAATTGATTGTGTATTTTGTACTCCCACTGGTGATGTACAAAAATGTCCTTGGCTCTGTATTTTTGCCAATACCTTATTTTGTCAGTCTGCTTATTATAGCTATTCTGGTGATGTATAGTACTAGTCAACTGTGCTTCTAATTTGCATTACCCTAACAACGAATAACTTTCATATGATTAAAAGTCATTCCTATGTTTGCTTGTAAAGTATTTGAATTATTGGGTTGATGGTCTTTTTAACACTAAACTGAAAGTGTTTCTTCATATATTATGGAAATAAATCCTGTGTAGGATTATGTATTGCTATTATTTTCTCCATGTGTGTGACATGACTTTTTACTTTCTTAAATCTAGTTTTGATCAGAAGAACATTTTAATTTTGATAAAATCTAATTTATCTTTGTTTAAAAAATAGTATTCTTAGTTTTAAGAAATTTTGGACAAAAGTCATGGATATATCTGTATGATTTTTCTTCAAGATGCCTAAAATTTAGCTTTCACATTTAGGATTCTGGATAGTATTATATTGATTTTATGTATAACTTTAATTACTTTTGGTGAATTAAAGTTCATACTCTTCCATATAGATATCAGCTGCTTTAAAAACATTCTCTTTTAAATTAAAAGAGAATTAATTGGTCAGAAATCAAGTGAACATACATGTTTGGGTCGATTTCTGCACTCTCTTTTTTGATTGATATTCTTGTTGATCTTTATCAATATCATATACTGTTAGTTATTATAACTTTACAGTAATTTTTGAAATTGAGTGGTAAATAAACCTTCACCTTTTTATTTAGTTAAAGATTTTCTTGGCTCTTATAGGTCCTTTGTACTTCCAAACAAATTTTAGAATGAGATTTTCAATTTCTACAAAATATTCCAATTGAGTTCTTGTTGACATTGCATTGATTCTTTAGATGAAACAGAGAAATATGGACATTTAAATATTTTTGAGTTGTCTAATCTATAAACCCTTGAGTTTTTAAGGTCTTTTAAAAACTTTTCAGTAATATTGGTTAAGTCTTACTTAATTTCTCAAAGCTATGTTTCATAGATTTTAGTGTAGATACTTTGCACAGGTTTTTGCTAAATTTATTTCTGGTTATCTGATGTCTTTCAAGCTATCATATGTAGTATTTTTAAACTTTACTTTGCAATTTTTTATTGCTACACATAGATTTAAAATTTATTTTTTATATTGACATTGTATTCTTTCATCTTGCCAAATTCTTATTAATATTAGTTCAGTAATTTTGGATGGATTCTTTGAAACTTGGAAATTCATAACCCAATTCTCTAATCTTTTTTAACATCTGTAGATCTATAGTGATTGTCAGTCTGTTGCTATAAAGAGATAACTGAGATTGAGTAATTTATCTTTTAGAATACAGTTTATTTGGCTTATAGTTCTGCAGGCTATACAAGAAACATGGCATTGCTTTCTGCTCAGTTTCTGGTAAGGGCTTCCCACTGCTTCCATTCATGGTGTAAGAAGGGGAGCTGGTGTGCAGAGATCACAGATCATGTAGTGAGAGTGGAAGTAAGGTTGCAGGGAGGTGGCAGCATCTTTTCAACAATCATCTCTGTAAGGAATTAAAAGAGCAAGAACTCACCCATTTCTGTAAGGAGGGTACCAATCCCTTCATGAGGGATCACCCCCATGACCCAAACACTTCCTATTAAGTGCCACCTCCAACATAGGAAATCAAATTTCAACATGAGGTTTGCAGAGTCAAATATCCAAAAGAAATAGTCATATTTTCCTTCTTGGCATTTATAATTGGTGTTTTCTCTCTTTTTTTCTTGATTATCTTTTTCAGAGTTTTTCAATTTTAAATATATTTTGAAAAAAAAGTTTAGATTTTTTTAAAAAAAGTCCTTATTGTTTCTTTTCTTTATTTCTATTGGATTCTGCTTTTTAATTCTCATTATCTCCATTTTTAACCTTCTTTCCTGTATTTTTTAATCTTCCATTAAAAAATATTTATTTTTGTTTAATCAAAAACTTAATTAGGCAGGATAGGTTTAATGATGTCGCAAGTAATCCCAAATTCTTTTCTTGACAGAAGGTAATTTTATTTTTTGGTCATGTACATATGAACATCTTCCTGCTTTCATGACTATCCTGGGAGACTCTAAACATTAGGATATATAAATCAAGACTCCTACGGTTGACTCAGGGATCCAGACTCCTTTCAAATTATCAGAATTGCATCTCCAAAATATACCCTAAAAGTCACCAAAGAAGAGAAGTAGAGATTTCAGAAATCATTCGTATACTTAGTGATCTTAATATGCATAATTTCTGTTCACATTTCATATTATTTACATTTTGTCATTTCACCCTATCTAAATGGAGGAGGACTGGGGAATGCAGCCTCTGGTTTGGAGAGTGCATCCTGGTCATAGCTCTTTCTATAGAAGGAAACATGTTTTTTTGTTGGTTGGCTTATCTTCTGTATAACCATTTAAAATCCCCTTTTGTATAGATCTTGTAGTGAAAAAAAGTCTATATTTCTGTCTTTACTTTTAATGGATAGTTTTTCCAGTGATAGATGTATAACGGGATTTTTTCCTCAATTTCTTGACTAATTTTTCTACTCTTTTGGTCACCATATTAATCTCTTAGGGTTGCCAATACCAAATGTCACAGACTGGGTAGCTTGAACAACAGAATTAATTTTCTCACAGTTCTGGATGATAGATGTCCAAGATCAAGGGTGTCCAAGCCATCAGGGCTGGTTTCTGGTAAGACCTTTCTTCCTGGCTTCTGGATGGTCACCTTTTTGGTGTTTCCTTTTATGGTCTTTCCTCTGTGTGCACATGGTACCAGGAGAGTGGAGCGAATCTCTGGTGTCACTTTCTCTTCCTAGAAGAACCCCAGTCCTATTGAATTAAGGCGTCCTTTTTATAACCCCATTTAACCTTAATTGTCTTTTTAAAGGATCTATTTCAAAACATAGTGACATTGGAGCTCAGGGTTTCAACATAAATTTGAGGGCAGTGGACACAATTCGGTCCATAACATTACCTTTTGCATTTCAAAGTCAGTTGCCATTTGTTACACATATTTTGAAGGGAAATTATTAATTTTTCTTTTTTCCAACAGTGTAGATTTTCTTTTCTATTTGAATTTATGGAGTTTTTAATGATGTTCTACTACATTGTGTCTAGGTGTGGGTATCTTTTTCATTTATCTGAATTTGAATTTGCTGGGCGGGCTCTTTTTGAATTTGAAGATTGCTGTCACTTGTGAGCTATGTTATATTTTCAGCCATAATTGTTTTCAATATCTATTCTCTCCTATTCTTCTGGAACTTCAGTGAAATATTTACCAGTCATTTCCAGCCCCTACCTCTCGCCCCAAGTGTCATTTCTATTTCTGATCTTTATCCTTTATACTCTATTTTTTCATTCCTCCTGTATTAATTTCAGAGTGTTGCTTTTGAACTTTAAGCCTATAAAATATCTTTTAAAATTCTAAGCCTCACCTTAATTAGACACATCTGGGGTAAATTCATTGTTTAATCCAGGAACTGGCAAAATTGCCTTAAGGGTCCAGGTAGAATATATTTTAGATTTTGCAAGCCAAGGAGTAAAAGATACTGTTTAGATACTCACATAACCATTTAAGATGTAAACATTTTAAAATGTAAAAACCATTCTTAGCTCACATGCGATTTTCAAAAAAAAAAAAACGGAATTTTGGCTTGATTTAGCTCAGATGTCATCATTTTCTAACTTCTGATTTAACCCATCCTTCTCTTGAGCTCTTAATTGTATTGTGTACTGTTTAGTTCTTAAAGTTATATTTAGTTCTTTTTCAGATATATATTTCTGTCTCCTTTTCTCTCCTAAAGTTTTCAGCATTAGCTCTAATTTCCTTGAAGAAAATAAACCTAGTATTGTTAGTCTGTCTCATAATTTTGATAAATTGACTCAGTGTGAATGGTCTGTTGTGTAGAATTTTTTCTTTCTCATAATGGCTTGTCTCCACATGTGCCTGAAGAAACTTTAATTTTCAGTGGCGATTACTGTGAAATATGATTTGCAGAAATAATTTGAGCTCTCTGATAATTACGTCTTCCTCCAGTGAAAGTATTTATTTCTGCCAGGTGTCCAGGTATGCTTGCAATCTGAGACCACCGAATTGTAAGAATTTATAGTTGATGTGCTATAGACAACCTAACACACAACTGTATTTCATGAGGAGTTTATCTAGTTCACCCTCACTCCTAGTGTGCACCTCATTGCAGTAGGTGTTCACCAGGGTTCCTCGCTTGGCAGGTTCTGGGTTCCGGCTTTTTGTATCTTTAACCTCCCACATTGCCAGAAGTGCAGCTCAGCTCTCTACCACCTTCTTTCTTAGAAGCAAAAGTGGCTCTGAATAGTGGCCTCAGTTCTCTCAGTTTTCATTATCTGTTTTGTTTTTATCATTTCAGAGCTTGATCTAGTTGTTCCTCATTATCTTGGTGGCTGTGTGATGCTTGGTAAAGTTTCTTTATGTATTTCCTCTTGATTGTTTTTTATGATCATTTTTAGACTCATGTTTGGTCTGAATTAATAGAATTTCTCATTATCAAAAGTAAAATATCAGCACACATGTTCTTTTTAAACTTTCCCAATCATTCTCTTCCCATCTCACAATCAATTTATGTGTGTATTTTCCCAATCCGTACTTTTATGCTTTTTGAACATCTATTTAGGACATACACACACAGTTTAATTGTGCTTTTTTGATTTACATAAATGTTTTAAGACTCTACTTATGCTTTTGTAATATTATTTTCTACTTCCCTTATGTTTTTGGAAGACAAATTGGTTTATACATTTTCAGTTTATTTATTTGAAATTTTGTATAATAGTTTATTAGTGACTAAAACACAAATTTTTTATTCCTTCTGTTCATAGACATAGTTCTTTTTCTTTTTTATTTTATTTTTTTAAATTACAACCAGTGCTGCAGTAGAGTTCTTATATGTCTTTGGTACATGTATTTGAGTTTCTCTAGAAGTACACAATAACTCATTTTGTTTTTCTCCTAGTGTAAACTAGGCTACATTATATAGTCTTCCCTTATGTGGAATCAGGTCATTTACTTGAGACCAATAGCATCTCAGTGAAAGTGATAGACTCCCTTCCTAGCAGTACCCTAAAACATCTCAAGTGATCACTGATGTTCTCATTTTCATTTTTCATCTGCCAGTCAAATGTAGCTGGTTACATGGATGACTCAGGGATGGTAGAACTACTGATGAAAGGATCATTGTCCCTATGAATGATCCATAGAGCAAAGCTCCCAATTCCCTTCTAATTCTCCTGGAGCTATAAAATGAATACAACATACGTTATTATTTCAAGCCACTGAGAGTTGATTGCCATTGTTATTACAGCAGATAAAGTGCTATTGGAACTGACATTTCTTATAGAATATACATCTTTAAATTTACTAGACATCATCAGATAACTTTCTAAACAATTTAATTTTATTTATTTCCACTAAGACCATTTTAATTTCTGACATTCTCACCAAAAGTTTGATACTTCCAAATCTTTGGTAAAACTTTTTTTTTTCTATTTCCTTTTCTACTAAGAAGATTGAGGGTTTTTATTTGTTTTACCACTGAAATTTCTTTGTATGTGTTTGTATGTGTGTGTACGGAATTTGTCTATTATTTTATCTGCTCTTTCTCTCTTGGATTTGTCTTGTTAAAATTTTTTTAAAAACATCTTTCATACATTCTGAATACTCACCTCTTGCTTGTTGCATTTATTTTGCATTTTTCTATTAGTCCAGTGACTCATCTTTTGATTTTTTTGTGGGAAGAATACATAATATATACTATTATGTTGATGAAAATATAAATTATATAAAATATTTAAAGAGGTTTATTCTGAGCCAATATGAGTGACCATGTTTCAGAAAGAAAGTCTCAAGAAGTCCTGAGGAAGAGTGTCAGAAGCGGTCAGGTTACAGGCTGGTTTTATATATTTTAGGGAGATAGGAATTGTAGTTAAAATCATAAATCAATACATGAAAGGTGTACTTTGGCTCAGCCTAAAGAGGCAAAATACCGTGAAATGGTGCTGGCAGGAGCAGTGGCTGGCTTACAGGTTACAGGTGGAGTCAAAGAATTTCTTTTGGCAGTTGGTTGAAAGAATTAAGCTTTGCTGAAAGACTTGAGTTTAGCAGAAAAAAAAAAGTTTGAGTTAAGATTAGGGGAGTTAAGAAACCAAGGTTCTTTTTATTTAGATGAAGTCTCCAGGTGACAGCTTTCAGACAGAATAGACATTTAAGGTCTCAAATGTCTCTTTTGGGACCTTTTAAGGTCTAGTTAATCTAGCCTAGACCCAGAAGAGGCCTGATTGCATTAATGTAGGTTCTCTGCAGATACAGATTTCCCCTACAAAAGATGGCTTTGCAGGACCATTTAAAAATGTGCCAAAGAAAAGTATTTTGGGGTAAAACATTTTGATTTCCTTCGGGACCTACTATCTGTCATGTCACAGTATATCAGAATCAGGTTGGAATTTTGTGTCTTACTGCCACAGAGTCTGTTTTGTCAGTCTTTTATTATCCTTATTTTAATGTTAACTTTGGTCAGTTGTGCCTAAACTCCAAAAGAGAGAGGGTATAATAAGGTATATCTAGCCTCCCTCCCATTGTGGCTAGGAATTTAGTTTTTCTGGTTTCTTTGAGGTCTCCTTGACCCAGAGGGTGTCCCATCAGCCTGTTGGAGGGTCTTAGGATTTTATTTTTGGTTTATAAGTATAAGCATTTCTTGATGACACAATATTCTATAACATATATGAGTCATTATTTACCAAATTATTCTTTGTAAATATATATGTGTGTGTGTACACACAAACAAAAAATAATTATATTTATTATATCTAAACAACAACTAATGATATCTGTCTCTAAATATAATTAATTTTTGTTTCACACAATTATGTGGTAGCTATCTCTGTGCATTATTTTTCTTTTGTCTGTTATACTATTGTAAAAAAAATTACAAAGAGCAAAATTAATATTTCTAAATTATTAACATTTTCATGTCTCTTTCAATCCTTTCTATTTTTGAAATGAGAATTCTTCTTCCCTAAGACGGGTCATAGAAATTAGAACTCGTTTCCCTCCAAAATCAGCCATAAAACATAAAAATATTACTGTACCTTTCCCTGACTTTTGGTATAAGAGCTGGCCTTACAGAAATCCTCTGCCTACCTTGATGGATAGTGGGTCATAAGTCTCCCATTCCAGAAAAGGTAATGCATCACACCCAGAAGGAGGAAATGCTGTACAGAGAGAGGCCAGGAAAAATTTAAACAGATTGGCCTTGCTGAGTTTCCCCTCAGTCTTTTACCAATTTCATTTTTAGATAATTGTTCACTCTTCATTGAATCTAAACATAAAAATAGACAGCTTTCCCTTGAGCCTTTGGGTCTTAATTCTCATCAAATAAGATAAGGAATAAGGAACCTTAGGTGTGCTTTGTAATTTGATAAGACACCTTGATGTTAGAAGACTTAGCCTTTAGCACAATGGGAAATGTGATTATCTCTCATTTTCTGAAACCAATGGCAGTTGCTATAATTGACAATACAGCTCATCATAGCTAACCTGACTAATTCAACCATTTCTTGTTTCTTACCAAAACACTCTTTTCTCTTCTCTCCTCTTCTCTCTACTCACTATTCCTGAGCAGTTGCTTCTACCCCAGTGCCTTCAACTTATGTGTCAGTGACTGACTATACAATCTATACTAACTACCTTTTCATCCCTTATTATTTTTTTAACATGATTACCACAGCTGAATTTACTTCTCCGAAATCAAATTTATCTTAGTTTTGCAGACAACTCCCCCATCTTTTCTATCTTTTTGAAAGTTAACATAATTTAATTTATTTTTAAAATCCAGAAATCTAATATTTAATGTAGCTTTCATCTGGTACACATAGATAATCACAAAGACTACTCTAACTACTAAATGGCCCTGAAATATGTTCTTACCTCTTCATCCTCACTGCTGCAACCTCAGAATTTATTTTTTTCTCAACTTACATACAGCAGTAGAATACACAGTGGTCTGTGGACATAGTAATTTAGTGATGAGAGTTTGAGCTTCAGATGGACAGTTGAACCTCGATAGAAATCACAACTGTGATTGGGCATAGTGGCTCACACCTGTAATTCCTAATTTTGGGAGGCTGAGGCAGAAGGATCACTTGAATCCAGGAGTTCAAGACCAGCCTGGGCAACATAGTGAGATCCCAGCTCTACAATAAATTGTTTTAAAAATTAGATGGGCATGGTGGTGTGCACCTGTAGTCCTAGCTACTCAAGAGGCTGGGGTGGGAGGATTTCTTGAACTCAGGAGGGCAAGGTTGCAGTGAGCTATGAATGCACCAATGCACTCCAGCCTGAGTAGGAGAGCAAGACCCTGTCGCAAAAATAAAATATAAAATAAAATTAAATAAAATCACAACTGCTCTTTACCAATTGGATGACCTTGTGTAAATGACTTTACCCTTACAAGATTTTGTTTATTTTTCTGTAAAATGGAGATAAATATCTTTTTTAAACAAAATTGTTCTAAAAATTTAATGAGATTATTAAACAAATAAAACAATTCCAAGAATATATTAAAGATTAATGACTATTAACCAGCATGGAATCCACGCTTTCCTCAGCTTGACACACTTTAAACAGGCTTCTTCTACCTCTAGGCTCCTGATCTCTCTTTCCTTAGAGAATTTACTCTAGAAAACCTGCCAATTGTACACTCTTTTTCTGTTCCTTTGAAATGGCTGTAAATTGCCTCTTGCCAGTTTACAACCCAGAAAATGTCTTTCTCAAAGGCCTGAAACCATCTTTTTGAAATGTAAACAACAAGAAGATAGCACTTCTATCCTCTATTCTCTATAGGGGAGTAGTAGCCTAGTTTCTATTTGCCGATTTGCTAACACAGCCTAATCACAAGGAAAAGCATTTGCAAACTAAGGAATGACTCAGTATGTTCAACATATCCCAGTGATTAATCTTAACCATAACTTCTACCAGTGCTTTTTCGCTGGATCGACTCAGTGCTTCAAAACCTTCTCACCTTTTGTTTAAATGTCGTTGACTTTAGCATCTCTCCCTATTGTAGTAGTCTTGAATAAAGCCTTTCTTAGCTGTTAAACTTTGTCTAGTACAGTTGTTACTTTGAAAGTCTTCATGATTATTTATATTTAGGAGCTAGAATCACCTCTAATTCATGCTCTCTACTTGTCACTATGAGCCTAAGGCTTTCAAAACTAGAATTCTGGTGTTTTTAATTTTCTATCACAAAACCCTTTAATAAGTATTCAGCACTTTCAGGACAAAATTCAAATTCTTTAACATGGTAAATAAAATTTTTCAACACACACAACAATTTTTGAAACAGAAGACTGATTTTTAAGTATAATGTTGCCTTTTATTATGTAAATTATACATAGGTACCAGAATATACTATTGGGTTTACATGCCTGAATGCATGAACTTGCAATGAAAATGATGGCAATGAAAATGATGAGTAATATTAGCTTCTGTAGAATGGATGATATGAAGTAGAAAAAGAGACAGAGGCCAGGCACACTGGCTCACACCTGTAATCTCAACACTTTGGGAGGCCGAGGCGGGCAGATCACGAGGTCAAGAGATGGAGACCATCCTGACCAACATAGTGAAACCCCGTCTCTACTAAAATATAAAAATTAGCTGGGCTCTGTAGTCCCAGCTACTCGGGAGTCTGAGGCAGGAGAATTGCTTGGACCTGGGAGGCGGAGGTTGCAGTGAACCAAGATCATGCCACTGCACTCCAGCCTGGTGCCTGACGACAGAGCGAGACTCTGTGTCAAAAAAAAAGAAAAGAAAAGAAAAGAAAGAAAAAGAGACAGGATAGAAACAAAACCTGTTAGGTTACTGATCCAGTAAAAAAAAAAAAAAAGAAAGAAAGATTTATTTCATCTAGATCCAGTCTGGTAATTGCAGCCCTATGGCTACCATTTCTTCACTAAATCTAATGGCTTATAGGGTCAGGATGATTTCCCTAAATTCAAATGAGAAAATTCTTTGAGAAATCACTCATAACTTTAAAAAAATTATCTCAAGTTTAGACATCACTTTGGGAGAGAAAGCACAAGGTTATCTGTCCCAGTGTTTGGCGTTCTTAAGCAAACTGAATGCTCATTCAAAACTAAATTTAGAAGTAAAGCAAAAAATAGTTAAAACCTCAGAGATTAAACCAGAAACCATTCTCACATTTCTGAGTTTTTTTTTCTAAGCATGATAGAAAACATAAAGATAAAAAAAATCTTTTAACATATATGGTGAAAATATACAAAAATGAAAAATATACATATTATATGCATGAATAATTTGAAAATACATGTAAGTCTGGCCAGTTGTGGTGGCTCATGCCTGTAAGAGTCCCAGTAGTATGGGAGATCAAGCAGGAGGATTGCTTGAAACCCAGGAATTCTGTATCAGCCTGGGCAACATGGTGAGACCTCGTCTCTACAAAAAAAATCAAAAAATTAGCCAGGCATGGTGGCACACACCTGTAGTCCCAGCTACCTGGGTGGTTAAACCAAGAACTACTCTCACATTTCTGAGATGTTTGGTTATTTTTATAACCAGAGTGGGAAGATCACTTGAGCCAGGGTGGTTAAGGCTTCAATGAGCTGGGATCTCCCAGAGGAAGACGCTGTCTCAAAAAAAAAAAAAAAAATGCATATAAGTCTTAGGGCTGTTTCAGAGATGTGTCTCTGTTAAACTGCTGTGTGAGGTTAAGCATGTTTTGGCAAAAATTATTTGCTTGACCAAACTTTAGTCAGGTTCCTGAATGTTTTCCTAGGCCCATCTGTGCACTTTTTTATAAAATCCAACTTTAGCAAGAACCCTACTAAGTCAGTTTTTCAAGAATATGTCCCTTCCTTTGATATGTGATCTCCCTCAATATGGGATTAGCTTTCTCAACTTCCACTGTCTCCCAGATGGTATCTAGTCACTCTGGCCTGCCTTCAGCAAAAATCCTGTTAAGTCAGTTAGAATTCCTTCTTGCCTTTGATTTTTTATTCACTGACCCCCAGCCTGAAACTTGTGAGCTGTAAATTTCCACTTGCCCATGTTTTATTTGCAGATGAGCTCAATCTCTCTTCTCCACTGCAAAATATCATTGCTATGGTCCTTATACCTATTGCAATAATCCTGAATAAAGTCTACATTACCAGGCTTTAACAAGTATTCCTGAATGATTTATTCTATAGTATCTTCACAGAAGAAATGTGTGTGTTCCTGGCATTGTAGCTTTTGTCATGGAATATTTAAGAATACTGACACTATTGCTCAAATAATCCTTGATTTTCAGTGTTTTTGTGGGGTTGAACTTGAATCCTTGATCTGTGTTTTCATGGGGTTAAACTTGAATCTTATTCACAGTTAAGAGTGCCTGGATGGGGACAGACTAGAAGAAAAGACACTGGAGCCCTTAGAAAAAGATTACTATAAAAAAAAACCCTGAAAAAAAGCTGCAGACTGAGCTCCTGGGACTGCAGGTATCCAGGAGCCACTGTTGCAAGGTTAGATCCTATATTAGTTGGCTATGGCTCCTGTAACAAAGTACCACAAAGCAGGTAGTATGAGACAACAGAAATTCTTTCATACTTCTGGAGATCATAAGTCTGAAATTGAGTTGTCAGCAAGGTTGGCTCCTTTGGAGAGTTCTGAGGGAGAATCTATTCCAGGGCTGTTTTCTAGTTTCTAATGACAGCTGGCAATCCTTTGGGTCCTTGGCTTGTAGATGGATAACTTCAATTTCTATCTCTATCTTCACATGGTATCATCCTTGTGTCTTCATATGACCATCTTCCTTCTGGGTTCTCTCTTCTCTTCTAATAAGAATACCAGTCACATTGATTAAGAGCTGCCTATCCTACTCCAGTATGAACTCATCTTAACTAATTACAACTGCAGCCCTTTTCCAAATAATGTCACCTTCTAAGTTCTGGGGTAGCAGGATTTCAACTTTTTTTTAAAGAGAGAACATTATCGCAATTCAACATGCAAAATATTTCCTTCCCAAAGAGCATATGTACTCTAGATAAGGGACTACAGTATAAAAGGAAAGCTTTCCTTACATGGCTAAGACCTGAAAATTCTGCCAAAAAAAAAAAAAAGAGAAAATAAAATCCTCTTAAAACACTGATCGCTTGGCTGGACATGATGGTCACACCTGTAATCTCAACACTCTGGGAGGCTGAGTTAAGAGGATCATTTGAGCCCAGAAGTTGAGACTAGCCTGGGCAACATGTCTTTACAGAATACAAACATTAGACAGTGTGGTGGCATGTGCCTTTAGTCCCATCTATTTGGGAAGTTGAGATAGGAGGATTCCTTGAACCCAGGAGGCAGAGGTTGCAATAATCTGAGATCACACCATGATGCTCCAGCCTGGGCAACACAGCCAAACCTGTCTCAAACAAAACAAAATCAACCAACCAACCAAACAAAAATACACCAATCACAAGAGCAGAAGGATTTTCCTACTGATTTTGGTTGGAGATGAGCACCAGAGTTGGTGGTCTTGAGAAAGTGCCATTGATGGTACTAATGTTTGCCCTAAAAATGAAAGGTGGGGTGCAGCTGCCCACACGAACAAATTGTCTGGAAGAATGATAGCAACGAGTGGAGCACACAGGCACCTGGAAGAAACAGTTGAGAAGAGGGTCACACTCTAGCTTTTACCTACTGTCTTTAATGAAGGTTCTATTTCTCTAACCATCCTATTTCTATTTCTGTTTTATTTTAGTCATCTTTTCTTAATCTATTCTATCTCTGATTGCTGTCTTTTGATCTTATCCTCTTATCTTTAAGTTTTTGCCTACTCTTTCTCTAAAGGTATCCTAGGGTAAAAAACAATTATTAGCACAATAAATCTTTGGTAAATAGATACATTTTATATAAGTCAAATGTTTTGTTGTACTCATCACTCATTGTTGAAAGATTTAAAATAAACCTGAACATTATCTATCTGACACATGAATTGTCCTTGCCTATACAGTTCACTTAAGTGATGGCCAAATTCCCTTTATATATCTAGAGAAGATTGATCGATTCGCCAATTAATGAACCCCTTTCTTCTGTGTCTAAGCATATTTTAAATTTTTATAATACACCTATCTGTTTGTGATTCTCTTTTACCTCTTGTGCTTAGTTCTTGGGCTTTCTAAATACATTTTAAACATATAAAAAGCAGAAACTCTTAGCTGGTAGCATCTAAATCTCACTCTGTCCACACCACTTTGCCACATTTTAATGGCGTGGACTGTTCCCCAGCATTCAATATGCCTCCACCAGCTCTCCCTGCTCTGATTGATTTGCTTTTGGATTCCATGGTCTCCGTATGAATTTGAATAGAGAGTACTCAAGGATACTTGAGGAGAAAAGCGCTTTGTCCACCTCACAGAGGAACATCCTTGAAGGAGAGATACACACACTGTTTCTGCTCAGAAGTATCTCGCATTTCTGATAATAGGGAAAAGAGTGTAGAAGGGACATGTCTTACAACAACATCTTGGCTTTTGCAGAGCAGGCCATGCTCTTTCCTATGCCGCACAAATTGAGTTTCTTAGTAGCAATTTATTGTCTTTCAGTTATGGAAAATGTTACTGAGTTTCTAGCAATAGGCTGCCAACTCCACATGTTTCTGTTTTTTATTCACAGTCATCATACATAAAGTAGGGAAAGACTGCATCAGAAATTACTATCCAGCTGCATGTTTCCCTTGATCATTTTGTTTTTCCTGTGTAAAAATACTTTAGTTCTCTGGAAATGTGAAGCAAATAAATAGTGTGTGTTTGTATATATATATGTGTTTGTGTGTGTGTATGTACGGATACATGAAGTACTTAGTAGGAAGATAAAATTTCTCAAGAGAAATAATAAATTCAATTAAATGTACTTCAAAACAGCAGTCCCAAGAATATATTTAAGTTAAGCATATTGTAAATTATTTTTAAATGCCTACATTTAAAAAGAAACAAATCTAGGCTGAGTGTGGCGGCTCATGCCTATAATCTCAGCACTTTGGGAGGTCAAGGTGGGAGGAATCACCAGGTGTTCGAGACCATCCTGGCCAACATAGAGAGACTCCATCTCTACAAAAATTAAAAAAAAAAAAAGCTCACCTGGTGGCACAAGCCTATAGTCCCAACCACTTAGGAGGCTGAAGTGGGAGGATCACTTGAGCCTAGCAGGTTGAGATTTCAGTGAGCAGCAATCGCACCACTGCACTTTAGCCTGAGCAATAGAGTGAGACCCTGTCTCAAAAGCAAAAGGGAAAGAGAGGAAATGAAACAAATCCAGTAAAAGATAAGATTTCCAGGGAGCAGAAGGCAGAGACCGGGAAGTCATGAGGAGCAAGCTTTTCACGAGAGTAAGTTGCTTTATTAGGAGAGGTCACGTTTTGGCAATACTCACCAAGTATTTTGACAAAACACAAAGTCAGTTCACACAGACACCATTATGGTGAGAGAAACAAAAGTTTTTTATGAATCTGATACAAAAAATGATTTAGTAAATTTGTTTCTAGAGGCCCTGGAATAGTCAAAATCCTAGCTGAAAAAACTCAGGATTTGACATTTGGGTTTCTTCACCTTTGAAATCTGCTGTTGGAAAATAAGAGCTAGTTGATCTTGAAGTGAAAGACTCTTTCATATATTCACATGTTACTGTATATTTTTAAATGTGTAGAAATTTACCCAAAGCTTAACAAGGAGTTTAGTGGAAACTGTGCAGCTTTACATGGAGCATAATTATAACATTAACATAAAAGAGATATTATATTTACTAGAATTTGGGGTATTTATGGGTATATCAGATCTCTTCAGACATACTTGTAACATTAATTTTCTTTTCTAATCAGAAACGACAAGAAAGAATCCGATATATTTCCTATGTCAATGACCTGTCTGAAAACTAAAGGAAAATTTTCCCGTAATGTATCCATTCTGTGTTTTTAACAACTACTTCTCTGCTTCTTTTAATATATTTTGTTCCTCCTATTTAGTATACATTGTTCATTTTCATGTGCATTTATTTTTTACAGGAAAATGACTACTTTAAAAAGTAGTGCCAAAAATCTCACAGTAATTGCAGTTTAACCTTATACCTTCCAAACCTTTGCGAGGTCCCAAGAATTGTTTTTAAAAACTCGTAGTCATTTAGGCCTTTGGAGATTAGACAGTGAATTCAATCATATCATCTTAAAAAAATAAACTCACAATAATCATGTGAAGAAAATATTATCTATGCCGCTGTGCAAATAAAGCAAATCATTTGATTAAGGAGACAGAGCTCATAATAGCAACATATGTTAAAGCTCATTTTCTGAATTCTAAAATAATAATTTTTAAACTAGACTATTGCCCTTCAAATTGCCTGCTTTTCTTCTTTGATTTATTTAATTTTTATCACAGACAGGGTGTGGGCTACGCTCCCCAGAAATAAGGCAACTTGGGGGTCACTCCCTGACTTTTTCGACTTTTCTCTGTGAGGGCTGTCCTCTGTAAGTCAGTCAAAAGACCGTCATGGGCCAGGTGTCATGCTCCGTACCCAGGGGGAAGGAATGTCACACAGTCACACAGGAAAGAATCTAACACATAAGCTTTGCTGTGTTCTCCCCTAGCATATTGTCACTAGATCATATCTCTTTTTGTACATTCATGTTTCTTTACAACCATTTACTTCTTTCATCAGACTTCACTTAAAAGTACACAATTTTCTCTGGGTCCTCATTTCTAAAGGGTTATGTCAAACTTCGGTTAATTAAATTTGCTATGCTTTTCTCTTGTTAATTTGTTTTTTTGTCATAGGACTGTTGGCCATGAACTTTGTGATGGATGAGGAAAGATTTTACTTTATCTGTCCCACATTGCCTAGGATTTTGGTTAACCTTATAATCCTTTGGTAAGCTGATAGCAGCTAGCTCTGACAAAAGTGGATTAAAAAAAAATAACATCTTCAGCAGAGAGATCAAGTCTAGACTAGATCTTGCAGGAAGTGCAGCTAGACAGCAGCAAAAACCTGTGGTTTGGAGCAGAATGGAAAAAAATCACCAAAACAAAATCATGGTAGTTAGAGGACTCCAATACAGATCAAAGACAGGGAAAAATTGGAGATTACTCTTCCAGGTCATAAAGAAGAAGACAAACTTTATCAGGTATATGCTGAAATTTATAGGGACAAATTTCAATTAAGTGGATAATGTTTGGTGACATCTTGTTGCCCTTATGATGCTGGCCTCTCTCCTGTACCCCATACCACAAGTTTTGTATTTTATAGCAAGAATTGACAATTCAAAAGAATTGATTTGTGATTGTTGGGCATAAGAAACGTAAACATTTTGGAAGTGGAAAGTTTCAGGAAATCTCAAAAA
Organism: Cheracebus regulus; assembly: GCA_963574635.1. Lineage (NCBI taxonomy): Eukaryota > Metazoa > Chordata > Mammalia > Primates > Pitheciidae > Cheracebus > Cheracebus regulus. Next base: position 32,957 of record CAUYQU010048597.1, read on the forward strand.
TAGTTCTCCCTGAAGTGAAACCAAAGCAGCAATGTAAGGTAGCCTATTGTGCTGGCTGTGACAGTGGAAGAGTCAGGAATAAAATGACTCCGATCCTCAGTCTACTGTCCCAGGGGTACAACTACATCAAATAAGCTTTTCAGAGCCTATAGCCGTCATTTGTCAAGCGGAAAATCCTTTATAGGTGCCTTAAAGGGCAGCTGGGTATTTCAGTATGATAACAACACATTCTTTTGCATTATTTCAAGTAATAGTAAAAATAAAACAACAAACAAATGAAACTCGTTATTTCTACTTTTTCAGTCTTTGTACTGGATTCTAACAGTAAAACAATGAAAACATAATGGGTCTTTTCAGGATGATGCTATTAAAATCAATAATTTAATGTTAGATATATATTTGTAGTAAACTACAATAAAAGCAAGAGAATAACAAATATAATATTGGAATTAAGCTTGGAAGTGAGATAGTAGATTCTTTCAGTAAGGGGTGTGTGGAAGCTTTAATATATTGATAATGTTCTGTTTCTTACATTAATGCTGACTTAGTGTTCACCTTCATATACTGCATATCTTGTAAAGCTATATAAGAGCTATATACTTTATTTAGACGTAGAAATATTTCAGAAATTTTACGAATTGTCCTGCAAAAACACACGATAGACAGAGCAATGGAACAGCATAGAGTCCAGAAATAGGACTAAATAAATATATTTTGTGGGCCAGTCATGGTGGCTCATGCCTGTAATCCCAGCAATTTGGAAGGTCGAGGCAGGTGGATCACCTGAGGTCAGGAGTTCAGGAATAGCCTGACCAACATGGTGAAACCCCATCTCTACTAAAAATACAAAAAATCAGCCTGGCGTGGTGACTGGTGCCTGTAATTCCAGCTACTTGGGAGGCTGAGGCAGGAGAATTGCTTGAACCTGTGAGCTAGAGGTCTCAGTGAGCCATGATCCTACTGTTGCACTCCAGCCCGGGTGACAGAGCAAGTCTCTGTCTCAAAAATATAAATAAATAAAAATTTAAAAAAATTAAACAAATAAATATATTTTGTGACTTTGTTCCCTGACAAATAAACAAAAACAATATAATGGAGAAAATATAGATCTTTTAACAGAGAGTGCTAAAAGACTTTGATATTCACATGGAAAAAAACAAAACAAAAGAAAAACAAAAATAATCTAGACATAGAACCTATATCCTTCACAAAATTTAACTTAAAGGTAGATCATAGACCTAAATGTAAAATACAAAACTATAAAACTCCTAGAAGATAACATATAGAAGAAAATCCAGATGACTTTGGGTTTGGTGATGACTTTAAGATACAAGACAAAAGATTGTGAGAGGCAGTCATTTTTGTTAAGTGCCCAAATTCTGGCAAAAGTTACAAGGCATGTTAGAAAACTAGAAAACATGGTCAAATCAAAGAAACCAAAAACTCCAGAAATTAAGACTAAATAAATGCAATCTATGAGCTGTCTGAAAATGAATCTAAAAATAACTCTTGTAAAGATATTAGTGAACTATGTAAGGCCGGTTGCCTTGCTGGGAGCTCGGACGCACCCCCCCCCCCCCGCCGCCCCTTTTTCCCTTCTACAAGCCCCGAGCAAGCTCAGACATACTCGGGCATGCTTGCACAGCCTGGTCTTCTCTTAAAAAGCCCAGTATGCAAACAAAGTGCTGCAACCATAGCTTCTTAATAACCAATA
>CAUYQU010048598.1:0-135308 GCA_963574635.1 Cheracebus regulus
ACTTCCCTCTTCAGTCCCTTTTTCAATCAGCTAGATGGTCTGCTCTGACTTCCCAGAGCTCCAGACATCATCCAAAAGGAGACTCAGTCCCGTTTACTCCGCACCAAGAGCCGCCGAGCCGAGGCGCCGGCAAAAAAGCCATGCCAGCCGAAAGGGTCGCGCTGGTGACCTGTGGGGCTCCTCCACTGGGAATGTCCTGGTCCGTGGGCAGCGAAAATTTATCGGTAAGTGTGGCGTCCACTGGCTCTTTGCGCTTTTACTGGGAGCTGCAATCCTGAGCTGCTAGTGATCGGCCATCTTGGATCTCTCAGGAAATCCTATGTTTTTCTAACTGCATATCTATGTACAGCCAGATATTTTCATATACTTTAATTTCCCCTATTAAAAGACACATAGAGTAAAACAATGAAAGCCATTTTTCACAATGCAGATGAAGATATGAGAACACAGATGCCTTCAGTTAGACAAGCCACTAAAAAGGTTTCTAGAAATAGATCAGTGCTACTCCCCTCACTAAACATTTTTTGCTTTAAACAATATTATTTTTCATAAAAATAAAGTTTGTCAATATCTAGAGGGTATAACATTGCAAATTTTAAATGAAATAATGGCCTTAAAAATCAGTTTTAGTTTCTGATATGGTAAACATTGTTAGATATAACCTATCTACATTAAAAAGAAAAAGCTGTTTGAGGTCTTAAATAATCTATAGATGTAAAGGAGTCTTGACAGAAAAATGTTTAAAAACCTTTGGGAAAAATATATCCTAACAACCAAGTAGTTATAATTTTAAAAATACAATTAGCAATTCTTTTTAAAAAAAATTTAAAAAGATAAAAACCATCATCTCATTTTATCATGCAGGCTGGAGTGTAGTGTCAGGGTAATAGCTTACTGCAGCCTCAAACCCCTGAACTCAAGTGATCCTCTCACCTCAGCCTCCCCAGTAGTTAGGGCTAAGGGCTTGGGTCACCATTATTTTTATTTTTTGGTAAAAACAGAGTCTTGCTATGCTGCCCAGGCTGTACAATTATCAATTCTTAACATTCACTAGACTGATTAAATGTGATCTGTTTCAGGTGCTAAACTGTACAGTTTTCAGACTTATGACACTTGCACACAATCCCCATGATTTAGAAGGATGGCATCATCCCCACTGTACAGACAGAGAAAAGAGAAAATTTACTACAAGCGTAAGCAAACCCCTAAGGCCATTAACTTTTATGACGCTGCGTTAAAATCAATAACTAGAACTGACTCCAACTCATATAATTTCTTGTTAAAAAGGTAAATGAATTGAGTAATTAAAAGAAGAACTAAGGATAAAACAAAAATCAAAGAAACTGTTCCAACATCAATGGGAAGCTCCACAGACTGAAACATGGTTAGGGCAAGACTGGTGGCCCTAAGGGGAATGAAATATGCCTGTTTAGTTAGAATGAGTCTTTATTTTTTGTTTTGGTTGCTTTCCCTCTTTTCTCTAATAGAAGACACTAGATTTATGTCTCTTCATAGGAATGCATGTCTGTGTTTCCTATGAGCTATAATTTTTGCCCACAGTGCTAGCAAAGTGATTGGCTATGAAGACAGAGTTTGCCTTTCTTCACTGTGGCCTCTCTCTGGGCAGTTGGAGATCAGATAATTCTGTCTCCTCAGCTACTGCATCCCTCTTTATGAATCACAAACATGCAGGTGACCAAACCCTCCAGTCCTGTCACACTTTGCTCTTCTGCTTTCAAAAAGACCTTTATATGATTTCAGATACAGAAGGTACTTCCAGCATAGTAGGCCTTGGCTTTTAGGCAGCACAGAGCTCTTCTCCTTGGGGAAAGATTCTGTACCCAATTACAGTTAACTGGCTTAAGAGAGGAAATATGTGTTTATCTTACTGTCTCAGCTGTAAGGAGAAAAGTTTGGAAATGGCATGAGAAACATCTTTCATGCACATTCTACCTTCTAGGCACTGCATCTGATCTCTTGGTGAATCCTGTCACTCAAGTTGATGACTGAGGAATATCCAAAATGGCAACTTTTCATGAGGGTTAGTTGTTCAGCTTTTACAGAGCATATAATGATTCTTAGACTCTGGTAATATACCTTCATTCCGGGAGAGAGGAGGGAGAGGGGTATGTGCTTCAAAGCTGTACAGCAAGACAACAATCTAAATCTGTTTAAAAATGATAAAAAAAAAAAAAAAATCTGTCATAGAATTGGCAGACAAATCCACGATTTTGATTCTGTCAATTTCAGTATTACTGTTTAAAGCCAGAGTTGAAAATGACTCAGTATTAACCATCTGTGTTGTTGAGTGTGTGGGAGCTCAGTCTCTAAGACAGGCAGCCCAGGGTTTAAATCCCAGCTTCTGCCCCTATAGTGTTTGTCCTTCCTTTCCTCATCTGTAAAACAATTGTAATGATAGTGGCTAATGGATACTTTATGTTTTGTGCTTTTTAGTGAGATAATTTATGAAAATGAACTTGGAAGAATACTTTTTCCCGTCTAGCTCTCAGATGTAAGCAAAAAGTACATTTGGAAACTACAGTGATGTGTGTTGAAAGGAGGTCATGGTAACTTACATTCAGGAAGCAAAGTATGTTTGGCTTTGAGGTAGCTTAGGATAGGTTGGAATGTGCAGTAAGGTCCTACGTAAGTAAGAAGACAACTAAAGGAATTAATTTATCTTCAGAGGGAGCTAGCTAGGGATCTAAACTCTGAAAAGAACACTGTCCTACAAACAGAATTATTATTAGTAGTATTACTGTTCTATTCATATTTAATCTAAAATGCAGGTCTAAGAAGAAATTTCCCTGCTGGGCCTTTCAACAGGTTCCTGTCTCCCAGATGGAAATCCAAGGTGCTTAACACTTAATAAGACCTTAGGTCCTCCATGAGCAGGCTTAGGTCCTCCATGAGCAGGCCATCCTCATCTCTTCAAATAGATGTCCCATCACTGCCTCCATCACACTTTATGCCCAGCAACCCAGAAACACTTGATGTTTCCCTTTTCCGTGTGCCTCCTTCATGACTGTTCATTCTGCACCCCGCACCACCACCTCCCCTCTAGCGTGCCAGTCACCATAGCTCCTGTCTCCCTCACACTTACTTTCAAGACCCCGTTCAAACAACCCCTTTCCAGGAATCTTCCCTGTATGGTAGCGCTAGACTGGATTTAGTGCCTCTTCTCTCTCTTCCTAAAGCACTCCCTTGTTCATTTCCTGCACTGTTTAACAATCGTCAGCTTGTTGCCTGTGTCTCTCAGTAGAACATGAATGCCCTAAGGTGAGGGATTAGGTCTCTTCCCTTTTTCAGTTCAATAGCCCTTCTGGGAATCCCGGCATTTTAGGTAGGTGAGTAGGTGCTCACTGGCATTTTCCCATACAGGAACAGCAGTTTCTAAGACAGCCTTGAAGAGGTATACCAGCTTTCTCTAGATGCCATTCCAGATGCAAAGCAAGAGCAAAGCTTGGATAAGACACCCTACACCTCATGGCAGTCAGGCTAAGAAGTAAAGATGCCTGCTGTCAAGGCATTTTACCTGAAATTAGCTTAGAAGGAAGTAGGAATTAAATAACAAGACAAGTCAACTGGAGTGTACAAAGTACATACGGCTTCAGGATGTATTGTGATTTGTTTGCTATAAATGAGAACACAGATTTTATAGATAAGCCTACGTATTTCAGTCTCATTTCTTCCACTGAGTTGCAGAGACTCTCAATGGCTCCTGTGTTTCCAAAATTCATCATTTTGAAAGGGAAGATATAGTATTTGCCCTGCAGAGTTTTTGTGAGGTTAAACTAAGTTGCTCTAGTAAAGGGCATAATAGATATTCAATAATTCGTATTTTGTTATCCATTGATAGCTGATCAGCAAAAGAAATATACTATCTTGGGAGGATAGTCCCCATCTCCTTTTTTCCCAGCTACCTACCTACTTCCAATATCAAATATCTCCTTAAACTCTTTACCTTAAGAAACTTTTTAAAACACTTGCAACTTCATTTTTATAATTAATATCATTTAAGGGTCTACTTTTTTAATTAAATGAGTTTATATTCAGTCTAAGTGCATTTGCCAAGTGTTCACATTAAATTTATTTATCTCTCACAAATGTAAAAATGTATATTAAAACTCTACTTGCATTTTTATAGGTCGTTTGAGCAATATTGAAACCTGAGTTTGAAAAGGTCCAGATGCTTAAGGAAACATTTTAGATAAGCATTGAACCCATTTTAGAAAGTGTTAGTATGCTACCTACATAGAACCTTCCCTGGAGTTCCGTAACGCCTCATCACAGATTTGTCTTTACCCAAGCCTTGAGATCATCTTCTCTGATAGTGTACCAAGTAGGTAAGTCAGCCTTGAGGCATGCACTCCATGAAAATGCCTTTTCTGGCCTCTAGACTTTTAATGGCTGACATGTTTTTCTGGCAATGTCAGTGAAGGCATATTTGTTGCAATCTTACTCTATAAAAGACATTAGGCTGTTTGAAGGAGCTTGACAGTGTCCTGTTTCCTGGTCCCTTACACATCAGCCTGTGCTCTGGTCAAAGCTCATGGTTCCAACCATTAGTACTACCACCATCACTGTGACTACTGCACATGTTTAATATTTTAACTACCCCTTATGCAAGATATCCCCACTTTGAATTTTAGTTGTCTGGTTTCTCTAAGTTTCAGTTTCCGTACCAGAAAAATCAATACAATAATAATATCTACCAATTAGAGTTATTTTGAGTATCAAATGAAGTAATGTAAGGCAAGTTCTTAGTGAGTGACAGAAATAAAGACTAGAGCACAGGCTGGCATATAAGGAACCAGGAGGTGGGAGATGTTGGAGCTTCTTCAAACTTAGCCTAATGCCTTGCATAGACTAAAGAATGCAACAAATATGCATTCACTGACATTGTCAGGATAATGCACAGGGCTGTTAAAAGTTTGGAGGCCAGATACAGGCATTTTTTTAAATTGTACTTTAGGTTCTGGGGTACATAGGCAGATCATGCAGGATTGTTGCATCGGTACATATGTGGCAAGGTGGTTTGCTGCCTTCATCCCCCCGCCACCTACATTTGGCATTTCTCCCTATGTTATCCCTTCCTAGCCTCCCCACTCACCCACCGCTGTCCCTCTCTTGGCCTCCCCTACCAACAGACCTGAGTGTGTGATGCTCCCCTCCTTGTGTCCCTGTGTTCTCATTGTTCAACACCCACCTATGAGTGAGAACAGGTGGTGTTTGATTTTCTGTTCTTGTGTCAGGTTGCTGAGAATGATGGTTTCCAGATTTATCCATGTCCCTACAAAGGACAAGAACTCATCATGTTTTATGGCTGCATAGTATTCATTTTCCTTGTCCAGTCTATCATTGATGGGCATTTGGGTTGGTTCCAGGTCTTTGCAATTGTGAACAGTGCTGAAGTGAACATATGTATGCATGTGTCTTTATAATAGAACAGTTTATAATCCTTTGGGTGTATACCCCGTAATGGGATTGCTGGGTCAAATCAGCATTTTTATGGAGTACATGCCTCACGGCTAACTTATCTATTCAGAACACTATCAGAGGATAGGCTTGGGTAAAGACAAGACCTGAGTAAAGACGAACCTGTGATGAAGAGTCTGTCTTTACATCAGACCTTTCTGTCTGATGTAAAGGTATGTTCTCTCTCCTCTGACTCCCTTGTAGGTTCAGCTCCAAGATTATGAATCTGCTGTTGCTAGAGTCTATCCAGTCTTATTCTTTGCCCTTTCCCTAAATGAATTAAACTAAAAATATGATTTTTTTGATGATTTTTTTTCTGTCTCTCAGTAAGAGCTTGGTCATGAACTGAAGAGAGGACTATCCAGATTCCTCTCCAGTCCCAGAAGCTGCAAATGCGCCAGCAGGGTTCTGGGCTGATCAAAGAACCGTAATGGAAATGCAGTGACCTGCAGCTTTCCCTGTGCTGCTTTAGTCCTGGTTAAGTCTCATTCTCTTGCCCAATTATACAGACCTTTAACCCTCTGTCATCTGATCTCAATTTCCTGAGAATTGTTTTACCCAAACTTTGGAAGCCTACAAGATTTTCACCCCAGATAACATACATATCCCCCACCTAAAACAACAGTGAAATTTTGGGTGGATTTTACGGTAATCCATAGGAGATGATTCTAAAATCCTCAGGTTCTCCAAGGTTTCTGGCAAACAAACAAACAAACAAACAAAAAAAATACTTCACTTAGCAAGCATAGAAAATGCCTGTTTTATTCATCAAATAGAAAACTCAGAGCCAACCGTGCAAAAAGAAAATTTGGCTTTGAAAATGTGAATTCCTTTCTAAAACCTGCTTTAATTAGAACAAGAGAGAAAAGAAAGAAAGAAAAGGACAGAAAGCTATTTATAGGAAAACTTGCTTCTGTAAAGGGTTACTGGCTTTTATACAAAACTTCTTTGTGTCACTGCTTTCTCCCTAGTGTGAGAATGAATCTAAAAATAGGAGTTCTAGCTTTTATTAACTGGACAGATACCATGTGTCCTTCTGGGGTAGGATTTGTTTCGATTACTGATTCTAAGGGCAGGCTTATGTGTCTCTGCCCACCCCAGGGAGGTGAAATGACTCAGTGCTCACAATTACCTGCCTAATCTCAGAAGTAGATTGTTAGTTTTTTTTTTCTCTTTTCACAGAATTGCCTTCTGTCTAAAATATCACACATGCATGCGCGTGCGCACTCACACACACACACACACACACACAAAGATTTTATCCCTAAAAAAAATAAAAGCCAGTCCATTGCATTTTAAAACAAACCTGTCTTATCGTCCTGAATACATTGCAAAGTCAATAGCAAAGGAAGATTGATTCTCTAAGATGACCTGTCTAACATTCAACATAGACTGAGAAGCTGAAGCCCACCCACATGGTATCTTTTCCCAGTGGACACTCCTATCCCAGGAAGCCTGTGTGAGGCTGGGAGTGAACTCAGACTAAAAAATTACAATAACAAATTCAAATTAAATAAAAATTAAATTTTAAATTAAAAAGTTAAATATGCGGTGTGCCTGGTACAGTGGCTCGTGCCTGTAATCCCAGCACTTTGGGAAGCTGAGGTGGGAGGATCCCTTAAGACCAGGAGTTTGAGATCAGCATGGGTAACAAAGCAAGACCTCCATCTCTAAAAATAAAAATTAGCCAGGCATGATGGTGTGTGCCTTCAGTCCCAGCTACTTGGGATGCTGAGATGGGAGGATTGCTTGAGCACAGGAGGTCAAGGCTACAGTAAGCCATAATCATGCTGCTGCTTAGAGACCTTATCTCAATGAGAAAAATAAATTAAATATGTGGAAGCACATCTCCCCATTCACATTCACACCAAAAGCCTGCATGGCACACAAGCAGGTACATGTCTGTTCACGCAGTACTTGTGCTTCCCTTCATGATGGTGTATTTGAATTTGTGTGCTCACCTTGCCTGGTGTATATTACTGGCTCAATTAATACTTTGTGGATTGAGTTGGCTCTATCAAAAATGTAAAAACTGACTTTGGAGAAAAAACAAAAGCCTTAGTCTATTTCAATTCAGCCAATTACATGGACGCACTTAAGTAAGGCCTCAGCATGACTACAGAAAGAATCAGCGACTAAAAACAGAATCTATTCTAGTATTGCAGAAGGCTATCTTTAGTCTTTTCTTTCTTTTCTTATTTTAGGAAAGAATAAGCCATAATGGGAATTTTAAATCATCTGCTGGACTGTAAAATGTAAGGGAAGGGAACATATCCCAGGTGATTTGGAACAATTTAGCACATTAATATGGTCTTACAAATTAACCCAAGCCTTGTCAATTACAATCTCATCCCTTCCTTCTTGGGTTCTTAGATAAGATATTAATAAGTATTTATTATTTGCAAGCCACTTTGCTAGATTCAGACAATTCAGAGATAAGTGAAGCAAAAACATCATTCTTAATGAGAGTAATGCTGACATATAACTCAACAAAAAAAATGCTAAGTGAGATAAAATATGTATACAGAGGAGACTTTGCTCATTCTGGAGGCCAAGGAGATAACGCTTCAGTGTTAAAGGATAAATGAACAAGGAAAATGGCAAGAAATGGGTGGGAGTACTGTGTGTATGTGGACAAGAGAATATGGCGTTATAATGGGACATGGAATTAGAAATTTAGGAGAAAAATCAGTGGAGAATGATGTATTCTCTGTCTAACAAGAAGAATTCTGCAGACTATCCTAAGCCTATCAGATCAGTACCCCAACAACGTTTTCTGGACTCCAGACCACTGTTCACTGAACAATCCATTTGATATTGGCTGCAGTCATTTTGCAAAGTCACATTTCATGAACTCAGATTTTAAAAGGCTGGAAGAAAATTTAGAAATAGTCATTTTGCATAGGTCTCCTGATAATGGGTTCCATCATGCTATTACCACCCAGATCACCCTGCTATCAAGGTGACATCGCCTTTAACACTGGTACCATGTGGAGCATCAGCTCATCTGTGGATCTGAAAGTCATTACGTAGGAAATGTACTTGCATCAAAAATGTACAAGGATGGCTGAAAGCTAGGCTGTGGACAATCCCAAACAGATGAGTATTGTTTTATAGTACTATAATTATGTACTGCAAGGGTTTGTTAACATCACCACATATACATGCTTCAGGATGGCCAATCTTTTCAGTTTAATAAAGTAGAAGATTAATATTTGATCTGTAAAAATAAAAGAATGATAATAGAGAAAGTGAAGTTTGAATTCTATTTGTGTCCTCTAAAACCCATGCCCTTTTCACCAGGCTAACTTTCTTAAAAGTGTGTTTACATTTGGTTAAAATAGCCTATCTATTTCCAATAATGTATGCATAAATTTGAGCAACCGAAATTATTTTCAAAATGTGTAAAAGGAGTGTCTACATGTGGCCTGCTTATCTTTCCACAGAAGTCTTGGTAAAACTCACATATTCCTCTATTTATTATGTAGTACTTCCCTGGAGATATGCATTAGGTACAATGCATAGATATTTGTAGTCCTCAGCAGTAAAGAGGATCCAGCTTTTGAGAGGTCCCCAGCTTAATGGGGGAAATAGTAATGTGAACAAATAAGACTTCACTTAAGACCACAATAAAATAGGCTAAGTGCTATCCTGAAGGACTTTCGTACTAAAATATTGGTGGAAACAAAGTTGATATTTTTATGTATAAAGAACTTACTCCCATTTCAGAGATCTCCACAGAACTTACCATTTATCACACAAATATAGTGATGGATATACCTGTGTGTTTCTCTCACGTTGTGAGCTCCTATAATGCAGGAGCTCTACCACATCTCACTGCCACTAGCATCTTGTTCAGTTTCTAAGCTCTGTCGAGTGCTCAACAAATATCATTGACTGAAAGAATCAGTTTATCAATAAATAATAGACTTGGTTCACAGACCATTGCTTGCATAGCTCTCTCCCTCACTGGACTGAAGACTTCTTGAGAGGAAAAACAATTCCTGTATTGGTTAGGTGATTTTTTAAGTCAGTAACATGCATATATTCGAATACACAGGGATTTTTCAAAGAATTTGACCAACAAATCCTAAATTTAAAAAATTGAAGTGCTATCAATTACTTAAGTTCTTTGCTTTTCTCTTGGGAAGCTGCCAGCTTGTAGAGCTGCCTTTACCCTCAACTGCTCACTTAGTGAAGAGAAGGGATAATGGCAGGATTGTGCTTTCAATAGCTACGTTTATATATAGAAGGTTCTGACCAAAGTATGTCGAACAGAACTGCTCCTCAATTAAAAAGCGTAAGAATATTAGCTGTGCCAAAATTACTTCAAAATGAGAAAGGATAATGGAGACAACTAACATCACCAAGTTAGACAATTAAGACTCCAAAAATTCACTGCTATGTAGGTCCCATCGTTTACCTTTTTGCAGAAGAGTTCAGATTCCAAAGTTGAGGTGAAGAAGCAAAACTGTGTGGCCAAGAGTAGATACATGCTTTGGCCCAGCTGACATATCCCCTGAGTGGCAGAAATGGTTGTGATTCAGATCGGATCTACTTATTCACTTAAAAGTCTGTACTCGTTCCCACAGTTCAAAAAGAGGAGGGGCTACCAGTAGCAGAAGGTATGACAGATATCACAGCATCCTTTTGGGTTTGTCCCATTATGAAGAATCACTGCTGTGGGTGGTTTGAGATACCCTGCTTGTATGTTGTCTGTGAGATTACAGTCTCAGAAATGCATAGCATCTTTTAGTAGATTAGCAAAAATGCTCCATTGTGGATTGATCCAATTGAGTACTACCTGGCAAGATTTTCATCCCTATTTCTCCCTCCTCTGCTGATGCACCTTTGGGCAGAGCACTGTCTGAATATCCACAAGCGGCAGCCCTTGGACACATTTTTGTTAGAAATATCAGTTCTCCATCTGCTCTCAGTAGTTTATGGTCAAGTGATTTTACCACCAACTGTTGACAGGCATGCTGAACATTATGTTACCTCCAATCTGGCTACCAGTCATGGACGTTTCAAATGATGACTTCTCATGGAAGAATATCCAACTTCATTCAGCAAATAATATTACAGTAGAAATATATTTAAACCAGGTAGTGTTTTTAGTCATCCACTTCTTGGCAAAGAATTATGTTGATACATGGAGTCATTGCATTATAAACCAGCTATAAAGGTGGTGATGGTAAAGTCTTCCATTGTGATCACCGTGGTTGATGGTGTGGAGAATGGGGAAGCTTTTTTTCTGCCATGTGTTCTTCTTGCCACTCCAACTGCAATCAAATGCAATAAAATGCTTTAAATGCTATAGTTTTTAGTATAGCCACAATTGCCTCTCTAGAGTCTTATAGAATACAGGGAAAGTCCACTGATCAGTTTTAAAAAAAAGAAAAAATGATCCTCAATTTCTTTTTCTTGCCTCCACATTTTTCTCAAAGGCTTGCCAGCTGCTTCCCTCTTCCCTCTTTTGCAATACTCACATCTAATTCTGGCTTCTGGGGTTGCAGGTAGGAGCTTTCTTTCCCATCAATCCTTATACCTTCTTTTTTATGCTATTTCAGAGTCATATCTGGTCCTCTGCTTAGCTGTCCACTCTGTAGGTCACGCCTAATTACCATGATGCCACATGTATTTTGTATCTAAACACAATTTCTAGTTTATTTGGATAATCTAATTGTGTCAAACCCAAGTTTCTAAATAGCCAATTACTTAGAAATGAAATAACACTGATTTTCTGTTATTCAGGGACTCCCTCAGCATCTAAAGTCTTCCATTTTCTGCCTGTCATTATACTTCCACTGTTTGCTATTTTGCAATAAACAAGAATATCATACTCAAAAGCAGAACTATGGTATGCATTCTCATCTGTGTTGGCTCAAAAATGGTGTCAAGCAACCCATCCATGAAGAGTTCATTTGGAGAACCTTTGCTCCTTGATTGAATGGAGATTTATTTGGTCCAGATGGGAGATTAGGTATTTTCCTTAATATCAAATCCACCTCAGATAAATTGTGTCTGATTTGTGAAGGGATGCAAACAGCAGATTTGAGATTTTATGTATTCTGTGATATTTTTCAGCAAAGCAGATAAAATGCACTTCATAGAGTCCTCCCTAAACAATTAGTGCCATTAATGCCTTCAGCAAGCATATGGTCACAGTGGAAAGGAAATTAGCCCCATGCCACATTTTCATTGCTGTTTGTATACTTTTGGACACAGTTCATTAGTGTGCCTTTCCTTCAAATTTATCTCCCTTAAAGAGATTGTGTGGCGTGTGATCTTAATAGTCAATTATTTAGCATCCCCCAGCGACTACCTTTCCAAGGATGATTGCCCTCTTGTTTACTTCTCCTCCAGCACCTCCAATTTACGATAATCAGAGACTGGATATTCCTCCCAGGATGTGCTGCTGGCCTCTCCTCCTCGGCCAATCCAATGCAGAGCTCCTATTAAATAGAAACGTAACACAAAATGTGTTTTATTACTATATTTTCCAAGACAACTTCACAATGAAGCTAATGAAGTATATGTTTCTAGACCCCTCACTTTCAGGGGTCCTTTTCATGGCCTTTGTGTTCACATAGCTTTTTTTTTTTTTTTTTTTTTTAAGTTTACCAAAACGAATAGTTTAACTGCGGTCTCTTTCTCTTGGGTCAGCTTTCTCTTTACTCTCCAAAATTCTTTCTGTGGTACTTGCTCTATTGGCAGATGGTGTTGGAATTGCCAAGGACAATTAGGGATCTGTCTAAGAACGGTTAGGGCTTCATTTAGTTTGTGTATAGTGAGATATACTTATGTAGAGGTAAAATTATTGGTATCCATCCCAGTGTCAGCAAAGCTCCCCAGAATACCAGGAATACTTCTAGTCCCCTGGGGTGAATCAAAGGAAAATAAATGAAAGTTATATGCTCATGCAACCCACAAGCAGAAATATGTAGGAAATGGAAGAGACAGAAGATTTGAAATTACAGAGTTAGCAGCTAAGCTTTGAAAATTTCTTTCAGGCCTTATAAATCATATATGAAAAGAAAGTTGATATCGTCCAAAATTGGACAAAAGTCCTGATATTTATATGGCAAGTCCAATGGCAAGACATAAGACAAAAATTAAAATTAAACTATATGAGTAATAAAAATATAATAAGTTGAGATGTTACTCAATGATATATTTTCTATATAAATTTGTTTAATACAATTGTTATTATATAAATAGTTGATTAAAATAAACTGGAAACAATAAGAAAATAGTATTATATATAGCATTTGTGGATTCTGTGCTACTTCTGGTATTATTCAACAACCTTAATTTGTTGCTATAAAACTGATTTATAAAATCTAAATATTTATTTTCAAGACAATTTTATGTACATTATTTTTATTATTTTCTTTAAAAAGGGCCAGATCTCTAAAAATTGTTTTTTAAGACATACAAACTTGCATCTACCTGTATCATAGAATTATGGTTCTTGGTACCTAAGTTGTTTTTGTTTTCGTAGTCTTTAAAATGTTCCACTGTTGTTCTGAGTCTTTGGTACTGAATGGCTACATATCTGCAAGGTGGATGTTTTTATTTGTGTACAAGTTAACAAGTCATCTTCTGTCTCCCTTTCCTTTGCTTCTGCACATAATACTTCTAAAATAATAACTCATATGTATCACTTTGTTATTAGTCTGCATTTGGATTTATGGAACATATGCCAAGTCATTACAATTCTAGTTGCTCAGAAACTCTACTTATTAATGTATAAATGGAAACTTGATAAATGTATACATGTTTATATATTTATAAATATCTATAAATTATCAACATCTATACCCTTTCTCACTGCCACTATCTCATATCCATTGCTCATTTAATCACATCTAAATTATTTTGAAAACCTACTAATGGGACTTTCGGTCATTAGTTTTTCATTTAAATGTGATTCCGATCAGATCATTTTTGTGTTAAAATCCTTTGTTTTCAAATTGCCTAATGTTTGAAGTCAACCTTCTTTAGCATGGCATGTGAGACTTTATTCAATTTATAATTCCCTGTGATCCCAAGACCCCACCCAGAAACCATCTCACTTCCCTCTTAGGGACGCACCCAGTCTCACTGTAGCCTGAGCCCTCTCCGGTTCCTAAATGTGTTTCCTTTTGCCCTCTGCACATGTCCTTCCTCTCCAATATATCCAAACCCAAATTAAAATGACCCTTCTTTCACAATTCCTACACATCCCACAAGCTTGACTTCTCAGACTTTTGTATTAGAAAGTGATTTATTCTCCTATCAACCCCCATTGCCATTTTACCTGTGCTTTGCTTATAAAGCTTAGCGTGTTTTGCTGTTTATTATTCTTATTTGCATTCACAATGGTTTCTCTTTTGGGATTTTGAATTTCTATATGGTAGAACTGGTAATCATCACATTGCCTATTTTTGTGCTAATTGCAGATGTCCAGCAATTATTTTCAGAGAGAATGCATACTACTTCTTGATTAATGGGTTGTATACTCTAATAACCTAGTGTGAAAATCAGCAAAAAATACTATCTTCCTTGGATGCCATAGGAAGAGGCTTTTTAATGAAAATATGAGAAAATGTTAGGAAACTGGTTTTCTAACAACATTTGGATGTATATCCAGTGTGTTTCTATTTAAATTACTATATAAAAAGATTCAGCTTACATAAAGCTTTTAAATCTAGTATCTCATTTGAGCTTCCAAGAAGCCTACCTACAAAATGTAATTTCCTATATTATACATGGGATACTTAGAGATATTTACATAATCATACATAGTAAGAATCAGAGAGGGGCCTAAATGTCCATATTCTGATATCAAATCCAGGTTTTCTTCTACTCACTATGCTTGCTTTTATCCTCAGAATTCTCTTTTTGGGCCATTTCCAAGTAAAGCTATTCTTCCTATTTCCCTTTTCTTCATTTTTCTAAATATGTTTATAATTCATCATAGTTTATAAAGTGCTATGATTTATTTCTTCTAATTTCCATGATGACCCTATGGGAGGATAAGCTATGCTGAGATGACAGTCTGTGATTTTAAGAAACTTGATCAGAAAGTTACTTAAAATGTAACTGAAAAAAATTGTAATCTCTCCTTGGATCTGGATCTCTTAAATATAAATAGAAAGCTGTTTCTAACAAATTCTTTGTCACTTCTAAGATCTTATTAACGTGGAAGAAATAAGTCTGTTATCCATTCTTTCAGCAAATATTTATGGTCTACCATAAACATGACATTGTGATGAACGTGTAGTTTACCTGGATGTAGGTTCACAAACCTGAAAACTATTCTTTGAAAATGGAAGTGAGATCAACAGAAAAGAATGTTTAAACAAGTAAAATACAGAATTAAAATCAGAAATTTAAATATAATTTAATAGGAAATTTAATAAAAAATAGAAATTTAAATATAATTTAATGGGAACCAATATATATCAGTAAATTTGAAAGCCTACAAAACATAAATAAATTTCCCCCAAATATATAAAATATTAAAACTGGCACAAATGTAAATACAAAGCCTGAATAGACCAATAAACATTAAAGACTGAAAATTTCATCAAACTTGTTAACTACTCTTTCCCAAAAGAAAACAAAAGCCTTAGTTTCAGTATCATAAAATAAGAATCCTACCAAAAATGTCTAGAGAGATAATTTTACACAATATGTTTCTATGTAGAAATATTAAGGAAAGCTCGTTAATTTATTTAATGAAGTCAGCGTGGAACATTGATTCTGTTAGAGAAAAAAGATAGTATGAGAAAAATGTAGTCTAATTTTGTTTAAATCTTACACTACCAAATCTGTGTATAAAAATAAGTTTTTCTTCAGAAATTCAAAAATGTTATTTTTAATATCACAAAACCTACCAACATGATTAACTGTTTAGCTAAAATAGAAAAATTACATGAATATGCAATATATGTAGCAATAGTATTTGATGAAGGTTATAATTTATATTAAAAGTGCTTTTACTTTTAAGAACATGATGTAGGCTGGACACAGTGGCTCATACCTGTAATCCCAGCACTTTGGGAGGCTGAGGCAGGCAGATCATTTGAGCCCAGGAGTACCAGACCAGCCTGGCCAACATGACAAAACCCTGTCTCTATTAAAAATACACAAATTAGCCAGGCATGTAGCTACCTGGGAGGCTGAGACACAAGAATCCCTTGAAAGGAAGGTGGGGGTTGAAGTGTGCCGAGATCCTGCCACTGCACGCCAGCCTGGATGACAGAGCGAGACCCTGTCTCAAAAAAAAAAAAAAAAAAAAAAACATAGAATGTAACTTTCTTAACTCAATCAAGGTATTATACCAAAAACATACACTAAATATCAAATTCAACTCAATTGACAATTTTTGTTAGCTTAAGGTTATGAGGAGAGAAGACTGCTGTCACTGCTACCAGAAGTTCTTTTACTGTAATAAGAAAAGAAAAATGTATGAAGCGATAAGAATAAGAAATAAAGATATGCAAACTCTATTGCAGATACTTCATTAATTAAAAATATCAACAGAATTTCCTTATAAACCATTAAGAGGCTTAAGCAAGATGTTCAAATACAGGATAACTGAAGATCAATACTTTTCTCCTAACCAGATATAAACTATTTGAAAAAGAGGAAAGAGAGGAAAAGGATAACATTTATAATACCAATAAAAATATAAATTAGTAAAGAGTTGTCCCAGCCAAGATTGCATATTTGAGGTAATAGTTAGATGGAAGTAAACTGTATGGAAGAAGTTTACTGTACTATACAGCAGTGAGAAAAGAAAATGAACTAGAGAGGCAAATAGTAACATTATATTGAGTTGAACATGAGAAAAAAGAATGATACTTATGGCAAAAAGCTGTTCATAAAGGGAAAAAAAATATCCTAAACTAATTAATCCAAGTATATCTATTAAGCAGTTACCTACCTATGGTGCAAACAACAGGGATAGGTATAAGGATCAGGGATGGCAGGAAAATAATTTAATAAACTATAATATACTAATTAAATAAACTTCTGTAGATGAGTGCTGATAGAGGTCTACGGAATTTCATGGTTAACTTAATTCATTGTATCAGAATTTCTTTTCTTTTTTAGTAATTTAGGTTCTGGGGTACATGTGCAGATCATGCAGGATTGTTGCATAGGTACACACATGGCAATGTGGTTGCTGTCTCCATCACCTCAGCACCTACATCTGGCATTTCTCCCCATGTTATCCCTCCCGACCTCCCCACCTCACTGCTGTCCCTCCCTTGAAGCCCCTCAACAGACCCCAGTGTGTGATGCTCCCCTCCCAGTATCCATGTGTTCTCACTGTTCAACACCAGCCTATGAGTGAGAACATGCAGTGTTTGATTTTCTGTTCTTGTGTCAGTTTGCTGAGAATGATGGTTTTCAGATTTATCCATGTCCCTACAAAGGAGAAACTCATCGTTTTTTATGGCTGCATAGTATTCCATGGTGTATATGTGCCACATTTGCCTTGTCCAGTCTATCATCAATGGGCATTTGGGTTGGTTCCAGGTCTTTGCTATTGTAAATAGTGCTGCTATGAACATACAGGTGCATGTGTCTTTATAATAGAATGATTTATAATCCTCTGGATATATACCCAGTAATGAGATTGCTGGGTTAAATGGAATTTCTATTTCTAGGTCCTTGAGGAATCACCACACTGTCTTCCACAATGGTTGAACTAATTTATACTTACACCAACAGTATAAAAGTATTCCTATTTCTCTACATCCTCTCCAGCATCTGTTGTCTCCAGATTTTTTAATGATTGCCATTCTAACTGGAGTGAGATGGTATCTCAGTGTAGTTTAGATTTGCCTTCCTCTAATGACCAGTGATGAGCATTTTTTCATATGTTTCTTGACCTCATATATGTCTTTTTTGAAAAGTGTCTGTTCATGTCCTTTGTCCACTTTTGAATGAGTTTGTTTTTTTCTTGTAAATCTGTTTCAGTTCTTTGTAGATTCTAGTTATTAGCCCTTTGTCAGATGAGTAGATTGTAAAAATTTTTCCCATTCTGTTGGTTGCTGGTTCACTCTAATGATTGTTTCTTTTGCTGTACAGAAGCTCTGGAGTTTAATTAGAGCCCAATTGTCTATTTTGGCTTTTGTTGCCAATGTTTTTGGTGTTTTAGTCATGAAGTCTTTGCCTATGCCTATGTCCTGAATGGTTTGGCCTAGGTTTTCTTCTAGGGTTTTTATGGTGATAGGTCTTATATTTAAGTCTTTAATCCATCTGGAGTTAATTTTAGTGTAAGGTGTCAGGAAGGGGTCCAGTTTCTGCTTTCTGCACATGGCTAGCCAGTATTCCCAACACCATTTATTAAACAGGGAATCCTTTCCCCATTGTTTGTTTTTGTCAGGTTTGTCAAAGATCAGATGGTTGTAGATGTGTGGCATTGCCTCTGAGACCTCTGCTCTGTTCCATTGGTCTATATCTCTGTTTTGGTGCCAGTATCATGCTGTTTTGATTACTGTAGCCTTGTAGTATAGTTTGAAGTCAGGTAACATGTTGCCTCCAGCTTTGTTCTTTTTGCTTAGGATTGTCTTGGCTATGTGGGCTCTCTTTTTGCTTCCATATGAAGTTTAAGTTGTTTTTTTCCAGTTCTGTGAAGAAGGTCATAGGTAGCATGATGAGGATAGCACTGAATCTATAAATTACTTTGTCTTTGCCCACTTTTTAATGAGTTTTTTTTTTTTAAGTAAATTTGTTTAAATCCCTTAGAGATGCTGGATATTAGACCTTTGTCAGATGTATAGTTTGCATATACTTTCTCCCATTCTCTAAGTTGTCTGTTTACTCTGTTAATAGTTTATTTTGCTGTGCAGAAGCTCCTAAGTTTAATTAGATCCAATTTGTCAATTTTTGCTTTTATTGTGATTGCTTTTGGTGTCTTCCTCATGAAATCCTCTCCAGTTCCTACAGTTTTGCCTAGGTTGTCTTCCAGCATTTTTATAGTTTTGGATTTTACATTTAAGTCTTTAATCCATCTTGAGCTGATTTTTGTATATGGTATAAAAAAGGGGTCCAGTTTCATCTTCTGTATATGGCTAGTCAATTATCCCAGCAACATTTATCCCAGCAACATTTATTGAATGTTGGTTCAAATTCCCAGTTGGTTGTTTTTGTCAGCTTTGTCGAAGATCAGATGGTTGTAGGTGTGCAGCCTGATTTCCAGGCTCTCTATTCTGTTCCATTGGACTATATGTCTCTTTTTGTACTAGTACTGTGTTTGGATTGCTGTAGCCCTGTAACATGGAGGTCAGGTAAAATAATATCTCCAGCTTTGTTCTTTTGGTTTAGGATTGCCTTGGCTATTCAAACTCTTTTTTGGTTCCATATGAATTTTAAAATAGTTTTTTTTTTTTTTTTCTAGTTTTGTGAAAAATATCATTGGTAGTTTGATAGGAATGGGCTCAAATCTGTAAACTGCTTTGGGCAGTATGGCTATTTTAACAATACTGATTGTTTCTATCCATGAGCATGGAATGTTTTTCCATTTGTTTGTGTGATCTCTGATATATTTGAGCAGCATTTTGTAATTCTCATTATAGAGATCTTTCACCTCCTTGGTTAGCTGTATTCCTAGGTATTTTATTCTTTCTGTGGAAATTGTGAATGGGTTTGCATTCCTTATTTGGTTCTTGGCTTGGCTGTTGTTGGTGTATAGGAATGCTAGTGATTTTTGTACATGGATTTTGTATCCTGAAACTTTCCTGAGGTTGCTTATCAGCTGAAGGAGCTTTTGGGCTGTAACTATGGGGGTTTCTAGATATAGAATCATATTGTCTGCCAACAGGGATAGTTTGACTTCCTCTCTTCCTATTTGGATGTCCTTTATTTCCTTCTCTTGCCTGATTTCTCTGTTTAGAACTTCCAATACTATGTTGAATGGAAGTGGTGAGAGAGGGCATCTTTGCTTTGTGCTGGTTTTCAAGGAGAATGCTTCTAGCTTTTACCCATTCAGTGTTATGTTGGCTGTGGGTTTGTCATAGATGGCTCTTATTATTTTAGGGTATGTTCCTTCAATATCTAGTTTATTCAGAGTTTTTAACATGAAGGGATGTTGAATTTATCAAAACCCTTTTGTGCATCTATTGAGATCATGCAGTTTTTCTCTTTCATTCTGTTTATGTGATGAATCACATTCACTGATTTGCATATGTTGGACCAGGCTTGCATGCCAGGAATAAAGCTTAGTTGATTGTGGTGGATTAGTTTTGTGATGTGCTGCTGGATTCAGTTTACAAGTTTTTTGTTGAGGATTTTTACATCAATGTTTATCAAGGATATTGGCCTGAAGTTTTTGTTTATTTTTGTATCTTTGCCAGGTTTTGGTATCAGAGTGACGCTGGCCTCAAATAATAAGTTGGAGAAGACTCCTTCCTCTTCAACTTTTTGGAATAGTTTCAGTAGGAATAGTACCAGCTCTTCTTTTTACATTTAGTAGAATTTGACTGTGAATCCATCCACTCCTGGGTATTTTTTTGGTTGGTAGACTATTACTGATTCAATTTTGGAGGCCATTATTGGTCTGCTCAGGGAATCAGTTTCTTCCTGGTTCAGTCTTGGTAGGGTGTGTGCATCCAGGAATTCATTTATCTCTTCTAGGTTTTCTAGTTTGAGGGTGCATAGAGGTGTTCATAGTAGTCTCTAATGGTTTTGTTTCTGTGGATCAGTGTTAACATCTCCTCTGTCATTTATAATTTTGTATCTTTAGATCTTCTCTCTTTTATTTTTCATTAGTCTAGCTATTGACCTATCTTATTAAATTTTTCAAAAAATCAACTCCTGATGATAATTTCTTTTATCAAGATCCTTAATTGAACCACATATAAAGTCTACTTTATCACATAAGATAACATATTCACAGATTCTGGGGATGAGAATAAAATTCTTCGTGGGGGGCATTATCTGGTATGCTATAACAGGTGAATGCCATTTTAACCCATTTATGCCTGAGGTTGCAATTTTTTGAACTTTTGCAATTAGATCTTGGTGATGACCTTGAGCAGCAGGATGTAAATAACTCCCACATGCTTAGCATTTCAATAATGGAACACTAGCCATAAACAGGAGAACTCAGAATGAAGAAAAATGCATAATTTATTTTATTATAGTATTCCCTTGGATTGGATGATGCAGGAGATTTATTTCCTCAGATAACTCCCAATGACTACTATTTATTTATTTTTCAAATAGGTTTTAAATTTTTTTATGACAGTAACATCTTCATCATTATTAAGTTCATAAAAGTATAAAATAGAATATGGATAAAAAGTAAATAAAACTATTAAAAACTATTAAAAATGACATTCAATTTCCATATGTGATTGCTGATAACATTTTTATAGATATCATTATTGTCATTCATCCATGGCAATATACTTTGATATTTGGTACAATTTTGATTATGTAGTTTCATGTACTTTTAAAATCTATGATTTGATCATTACTCTATATTTTTAAATATATATTTAAAAAACCAATTATAATTTAAATAACTGTGGAGTATTACAATGCATGAGTATGCATAATTTATTTCTTTTATTAAAATTTTATCAGAAAATCATCGTGGGCATATTTAATACTGTTAAATGAACTTAAAAACTGGACAAAAATTTTTAAAAAGGAAATGAAGACTCTAAACCACATAATAATGCTGTAAATTATCATCCGGAAGCATTGTATGTGTTTATGTATCTTCCATGGTTTATGAGAATGCCTGTTTCCATATGTTCTTACTAATATTGAATGATATCATGCTCTTAAAAATGTTTTCCAATTAAATCCGTAAAAATTGGAAAAAAGAAATAAAAGTCATCCAAATTGGAAAAGAGGAAGTCAAATTATCCTTGTTCACTGATGGCATGATTTTATACCTAGAAAACCCTAAAGACTCCTCCAAAAGACTCCTAGACTTGATAAGTGACTTCAGTAAAGTTTCAGGTACAAAAATCAGTGCACAAAAAATCTGTAGCATCTCTATACGACAATAACATTCAAGCTAAGCATCAAATTAAGCATTCAGTCACATTTATAATAGCCACAAAATTAAAATACTTAGGAATACATTTAACCAAGGACATAAAAAAAAATCTCTACAAGGAGAACTCCAAAATGCTGATTAAAAAAAAAAAACCATAGATGACACAGAAACAAATGAAAAAATATTCAATGATCATGTATTAGAAGAATCAATATTGTTATAATGACTATACTGTCCAAAGCAATGTATAAACTCAATGCAATTTATATCAAATTACCAATGGAACAGAATAGAGAATAGAAATAAAGCCACATAGCTGTAACCAACTGATCTTTGGCAAGTTGACAAAAATATACAAGAGGAAAGGACACCCTTTTCAATTCACAGTGCTGGGAAAATTGGATAGCCATATGCAGAAGAATAAAATTGGATCACCATCTCTCACCATATGTAAAAACTAACTCAAGATGGATTAAATACTTAAATATAAGACCTGAAACTATAAAAATTTTAGAAGAAAACTTAGGGAAAGCTCTTCAGTACATTGGCCTATGCACAAAATAATTGACTAAGATCTTAAAAGCAAATGCAAAATGCCTGAAAGTAGACAAATGGGATTTAATTAAACTAAAAAGCTTCTGCACAACAAAAGAAATTATCAATAAACAGCCAACTTACACAATGGGAGAAAATATTTGCAAACTATGCTTCTGACAAAGGACTAAATATTCAGAATCTACAACGAACTCAACTCAACAAGAAAAAAGAAATAACCTCATTAAAAAATGGGCAAAGGACATGAACAGAAAATCCTCAACAGACAGGAAACATGAAAAAATACTGAACATCATTTATTATCAGAGAAATGCAAACTAAAACCACAATGAGAGACCATCTTACACCAGTCACAAAGGCTCCTACTAAAAATTAAAGAAAAAAAAAATCCCCAACAGATGTTGATAAGGATGTAGAGAAAAGAGAATGCTTATACACTGTTGGTGGGAATGTAAATTAGCACAATCACCATGGAAAACAGTATGAAAATTTCTCAAAGACCTAAAAATAAAATTCCCTTCTGATCAAGCAATCCCACTACAGGGCATATATGAAAATGGAAAGAAATCATTATATCAAAAAGATATTTGCACTTGTATGTTTATTGCAGCACTATTCATAATAGTAAAGATATGGAATCAACCTAAGTGTCCATCAGTGGAGGACTGGATAAAGAAAATGTGGTATCGGCAGAAGTCCTTCTTGTCCTGGTTGTCGTTCCGTCTGAGTACCAGCTCCCCATTGCCCTGAAGGCGGGTGGGCCTGCAGTGGAGGGAAAAACGAAGGGGAGAAGGAAATTGTCCCGGATCCCTGCAGTGGGTCCAAGCCTCTCCCAGGTGGCCAGTCTTTCTGTAGTTTGTGGCACAACACCAGGCAAGAGAAGAGGAAAGAAATTAATCCCAATCGGTGAAGGTCGATTTGAGGGTCTGCTGTAGCAGGTGGCTCTGCTTGAAGCGAGGGAGGAAGTTTCCTCTGATCAGCAGAAATTGGAAAGGTTGTTGGGCATGGCACACCACCAGGGGAAAGAAGAAGGAGCGAACTGCTTATCTTGAGGAGGTCAAATACCAGAATCAGCTGTTGTGGCCCTGAAGTGGCTGAAGACGATCACCCTCCACAGGCTTGCGCCCAGTCCCACAGCCTTCCTCCCCTATCCTGAGTGACTACTCTATTCCTTGGTCCCTGCTATTGTCAGGGACGATTGCATGGGCTACGCCAGGAGAGTAGGCTGGATGACTGCAGGCCTGGTGATGGGGGCTGGCGCCTGCTATTGCATTTATAGACTGACTAGGGGAAGAAAACAGAACAAGGAAAAAATGGCTGAGGGTGGGTCTGGGGATGTGGATGATGTTGGGGACTGTTCTGGGGTCAGATATAATGACTGGTCTGATGATGATGACAGCAATGAGAGCAAGAGTATAGTATGGTACCTACCTTGGGCCTGGATTAGGACTGAAGCTGGAACCAGAGCTAGGGCCAGGGCAAGGGCAGGGGCTACCCAGGCACGTCGGGCTGTACAGAAACGGGCTTCCCTCAATTCAGATGATACCATTTTGTCCCCTCAAGAGTTACAAAATGTTCTTTGCTTGGTTGAGATGTCTGAAAAGCCTTATATTCTTGAAGCAGCTTTAATTGCTCTGCATAACAATGCTGCTTATACATTTAATAGAGATATTATTCGTGACCTGGGTGGTCTCCCAATTGTTGCAAAGATTCTCAGTACTCGAGACCCCATAGTTTAAGAAAAGGCTTTGATTGTCTTGAATAACTTGACTGTGAATGCTGAAAATCAGTGCAGACTTAAGGTATACATGAATCAAGTGTGTGATGACACAATCACTTCCAGCTTGAACTCAGCTGTGCAGCTGGCTGGACTAAGATTGCTTACAAATATGACTGTTACTAACGAGTATCAGCACATGCTTGCTAATTCCATTTCTGACTTTTTTCGTTTATTTTCAGTGGGAAATGAAGAAGCTAAACTTCAGGTTCTGAAACTCCTTTTGAATTTGGCTGAAAATCCAGCTATGACTAGGGAACTGTTCAGGGCCCAAGTAACATCTTCACTGGGCTCCCTCTTTAAGAAGAAGGACGACAAAGAAGTTATTCTTAAACTTCTGGTCATATTTGAGAACATAAATGATAATTTCAAATGGGAAGAAAATGAACCTACTCAGAATCAATTCGGTGAAGGTTTACTTTTTTTCTTTTTAAAAGAATTTCAAGTGTGTGCTCATAAGGTTCTGGGAATAGAAAGCCACCATGATTTTTTGGTGAAAGTAAAAGTTGGAAAATTCATGGCCAAACTGGCTGAACATATGTTCCCAAAGAGCCAGGAATAACTCCTTTATTTTGTAGTGTAGAAGCAACACACATTGTAAACTATTCCTTTTCTCCACCTTGTTTATATGGTAAAGGAATGCTTTCAGCTGCCAGTTTTGAATAATGAATATCATATTGTATCATCAATGCTGATATTTAACCGAGTTGGTCTTTAGGTTTAAGATGGATGAATGAATATCTCTACTTGTTCTGAAAACATGTTTGTTGATTTTTATCTCGCTGCCTAGATTGAAATATTTTGCTATTTCTTCAGTGTGACAGTGAACGAATTCATCATAAGTAAGCTCCCTTCTGTCATTTTCATTGATTTAATTTGTATATCATAAATAAGGTTGTATGTTAATGATGGAAAGAAAAGAAGAAGAAAGAAAGAAACCATCCCTGTTCTTCACTTCATTACCTAGTTGGAGAGATAAGAAACATACAAACCAAAAGATAACAGAATATCTGAAGCTTATACTCATTGTCAGATGTTCCCTCTGAGAGCACAGAGGAGGCAAAAGCTTCTGTGGGATGTGCTAGTCAGCTAAAGCTTCACAGAGGAGGTGGCAATTGAAAATAAGTCCTGAATGGAGTAGGGTGGTTAGGGCATTCCATGAGGCAAGACGACGGGGGAATGGTGTGAGAAAGGCATGGAGGTAGGAACCCTCTTACTAAAACAGTCAGGACATCATTCAGCTTAGTAAAGAGTGGGAGTAAATAATTCTGGAAAGCTGAGTGAAGCCAGTTGTGGAGAGCTGTTTGAATATTATCCCACTGAACACCCAGAGCCACTAAATCTTTTTTACTAGAAAATAATTGGGGTCCATATGAAAGTCTCTATTACTGTGCAGCGTTAGTGAGGGTGTGGCAAAATGGAGCCTTTTACACCATAGGGGTGGCCATTTGGTAATACAGATCATAAGCCTTAAAATATGTAAACCGTTTGTCCTAAGGAAGTAATTCAATAATTGCCCAAAGATTGTACAAGGCTGTTCATCCCAGCACTGCCTAAGCTAGTAAAAATTGGAAACAACTTAATTATCTAGCACACTGGATTGGTTATAAAGTAAGGAGTGTTCACACAGTAGGATGTTATATGTATGTTGAAGGGAATCTATATTGCCAGGAAAAGCTATTCATTATGCGTTATGAAGTGAGAAAGAAGAAAAGGCTACATAGAAGTACTGAAAGTAGAATTCCATTTTTTTGAGACTGATAAAACATATGTTTAAAAGGACATGAAAAACTGGAGTTATAGATATCCAGATAGAAACAGTAGTTATCTTTGGGTAGAAGGATACTGAGTGATCTTTACTTTTTTACTTTTTATTCATCTATGTGTTCTTATTTATCCAAAATGGGTATTGATTTTTAGGAAGTTTTTGAGAAGGAAAAGTGTTGGGAATGAAGCAAGTGATTGATTGGAATACATACTGAATGGAAGAAATATTTAGATTAAAAATGAGGTAGGTTGAAGTTTCTTCTCTGAAATGATAAATAAATGGTGAAGATGAGGCTTATTGTGAGGATTAAATGAGATAATATATGCAAAGTACTTACAATGTTCTGGTACCTAGTAGTTCATTAAGAAAACTGAGCACCCTTAATTACCTAGAATACAGGGTTGGTAGTTTTTTGATTGACTTTTGTTTTGCTGGGGTATTCTGCCATGTTTTAGTGTCATTTAATTAATAATAATAACAATAAAAGTTAACATTTATTAAGTGAAAAAAAGAGAAAATGCGGTATCTATATACCATGGAATGCTACTCAGCCATAAAAAAGAATAAAATCATGGCTTTTGAAGCAACATGGGGTGGAGCTGGAGACCATTATCCTAAGTGAAATAACTCAGAAACAGAAAATCAGATACCACTTATAAGTGGGAGCTAAACAATGGATGCACATGAACATGGACATATAGAGGGAAATAATAAACACTAGAGGCTCCATGAAGGAAGAGGGTCAGAAGAGGGTGAGAGCTGAAAAATTACCTATAGGATACAATGTTCACTATTCATGTGATGAGTACACTAGAATCCCCAATTCCACCATACACAATATAACAATGTTCACTCTTCATGTGATGAGTACACTAGAAGCCCAAACTCTATCATACACACTATATCCATATAACAAACCTGCACATGTACCTCCTGAATCTATATATTTTTTAAAACATAATTTGCATAATTTCAGAGTATTCTATTATATAAATATGCATATTTTATTTCTTATATTAATATCTTAATGATTGATTGATTGGTAGAGATAGGATCTCACTATCTTCCCCAAGTTGGTCTCAAACTCTTGGCCTCAAGCAATGCTCCTGCTTCTGCCTCTGAAAGTGTTGGGGTTACCAGCATGAACCACCATGCTCAACCCTGAAATTTTAT
Organism: Cheracebus regulus; assembly: GCA_963574635.1. NCBI lineage: Eukaryota > Metazoa > Chordata > Mammalia > Primates > Pitheciidae > Cheracebus > Cheracebus regulus. The sequence goes on from CAUYQU010048598.1 coordinate 26,767, forward strand.
CTATTAAAAATTATTTGTGGGCCTCTTTAATACTGTTAAATGAATTTAAAAACTGGATGATTTTTTTTAAAGGAGTAAATATTGTAAAGCACATATTAATAGTATAAACTGTCATCTGGAAGCATTGCATGTGTTCATGCTTCTTCCATGGTTTATGAGAATGTCTGATTCCATATATTCTCATGTGTATTGAATGATGTCATCCTCTTAAAAATTTTTTTCAATTAGATATTTAAAAACTGTCTTCTCAATGATGAAGCACATTTTTTCCATGTTTCTTAGCCATCTTTATTTCTTCTCTGTTGAACTGTCTACTTGGCATGGCAAAACATTTGAAGTTTTACCATATTAAAAGTACACTTTCATGATTTCTGTTTTTATCACTACTTGGAAAAAGTAATCCTAATATCAGATAAATCTTGATCTATATTTTCATTCAGTTCATTTGTGATTTTACTTTTTACATTCAACTTATTAATTTATTTCAAATTTATTTTTCTATAATGTCCAAGGTGAGATCTAATTTTATTTTCTTTTCTGATAGGTAAACTAATTGTTCTAGAAAGAACTACTGAATTATCTATCTGTATTAGTTAGGAATTTCTTTAGCATCATCAAGCTGAAAACGATGGAGCTTTTCAGTAAAATGATAATCTCTAGCTTTTAATCAGAATGTGTGGACCATTTATATTTGTAATTATTCATACGGTTGAATTTAAATCTACTTTCTTTTATTTGTTTGCTATTTGTTGTACTATTTATATTCTTAAAATCCTTCTTTATTTTATATTAAGTAAGTTTTAGTATTTTATTTCAACTATTGATTTATTTGCTATTCTTTTTGTTATTTTTCTTAGTGGTTGCTCTAGTTTTAGAATATATGTTTTAAAACTTATTAGAGCCAACTATGAAATAATGTTATACTACTTCACATGAAATGTAAGACTCTTATAGCAGCAACATTTTAGTGTTTTTTCCCTACGCTTTGGGCTTTCACTGTCATATATTTTATTTCTGCATATGTTCCAAGCTTCACAATACATTATTGTTATTTTGCTTTAAGCAAAAACAAATTAACAAATGAGAAAATATTTTTTTATTTACTTACATATTTACCTCCTCTAGCACTCTATTTCTTTCTGTAGGTCTAAATTTTGAGATGTTATCATTTTCCTTCTACTTGTAGAACTTTTTAATCATTTGTTATAGTGCAGGTGTGCTTCCGACAAATCCTTTAACCTTTGGTTTCTCTAAAAGTTCTTATTTGAGGAGTGACCTACCAAACGTGGCAAAGTAGGAAGCTCCTGACTTTCCTTTCATCCATGGGTGGACCATTCCATGAAACAATTACCTCTAAGAGGTTAGAGACTAGTCAAGAGACATACCCACCGGACAACTGAGAAAACATCCACATCAAGTAGGTAGGAAAAGCTGAGGCATATTGCAACATGGACCTCATCCTGGACACGGTACATAAAATTGAGAAAGGAATCCCCAACATTCAATTTCTCCCTGTGAAGAGGAAGGCCTTTACCTCACATATAGAACTCTAACCTTAAGTTTTGTCATAGTTTGATTCTTAATTTACCAACTATGAGATTAGAGAGGATTAGACATATGCATGACCCTCTAGACTGTACCCCCCCCCAAAAAAATCGGGTTTTATACAAGCATACGAACACCTCCAGAGAACATCCACCTGGGAGCAGTGCAGATAAGAGGCTTAACACCCACATTCCACCTCTCTGCTTTCCTCCTGAAGGAATTTATAAAATACCCCTCCAGCATCTCCCTGGAGGCTTGGCTTCTAAGTAACTTGCATCAAAGAGATAACAAGACAGTCAATTATTAACCTCCCACCAGTCTGGGAACAGTTTGCACTCATGCCAAGCACTCTAACTCTTATGATATCCATGTAAGGGATTGCATCCTAAATCTCCTACCTCTGGGACCAGAAGGGACTGGTATATGCATGTCTCTCTAGGCCATAGGAAAAAAGTGATGACTTTATACATGTACACAAACTGTTTATAGGACCTCCGTCCCACTGGGATCAGTGATAGATTGTTCTTTAAAAACACAGCGCTGTTTCTCTCCAGAAGGTGTTTACAAAACACCCATCCAGCACCTACCTGGTGGACTGAATTCTAACTTACAATCCAGCCAGGGAGGAATTCGCACTCACACTTAGAATTCCAACTTTTACAACATTTACCTAAGGAGATGCATGTTAAATCTCTACTAGCTCTGAGGGCAGAAGGGATTGGCATGTATTTCTAGACGACAGGCATGTGGTGCCATGCCTGGCTAGTTTTGTTTGTATTTTTTGTAGAGACAGGGTTTTGTCATGTTGCCTAGTCAGGTCTTGAACTCCTAAGCTCCAGTGGTCCACCTGCCTCAGCCTCCCAAAGTGCTGGGATTACAGGTGTGAGCTACTATACTAACCAGCAGTGTTTTCAAATAGATATGCAAGCACTTTCAGGGACTTTACTCCTCTGGAGAAGTGCAGCGAAGATACATGAAAAAATGCAACTTCCCATTTCTCTCCAGCAGGAGTTTAGGATGCACAATTGAGAGCCCCAGTTTTAAAAGCTACCTCTTAAAGGAGCCCTTCCTAAACTAGTAGCTCTGGGAACAGAAGGGACTAGGCATATGTGAGTCTCTTGATCCCAGAACAAAGAGGTGGTTTTAAACAGGCATCCAAACACTTCTATGGACTATACCTCTCTTGAAGCGGTGCAGAAAAGGGGCAGGAGTGTGCGGTTCTCACTTTCTGTTCAGAAGGGGTGGATGACACACATTCCCAGTGGCTACTTGATGGCCTGATGTCTAATGAACTTACAACGAAGAACTAATGGGATCAATGAACAGTAGCCCCTTGGTAGTCAGAGCCATAGCTCTGCACCTAACAGGACCTCTCCCTGGCTCACCCCAAAGATAAATCCAGTTCGATTCATATTTTTTCTGTAAAAAGTTTAGCCATGTACTGAGCATCACACCTTCCATAGCTCCTACCTAAGGGACTGTCTTCTTAAGAGCCTAGCTCTGGAAGTTGAGGGAGCTTTGCAATCCTAAGTGACCAAAGACCACAGAAAACAAACAAGTGGACATATAACAAGCCCACCACCAGAATCTATTACCCTGTAATCAGAAGACGTAGCCTGAACTTGAATGTAGTTGGCTGTCCATATCTGTGGGTTCTGTATCCACAGATTCAACCAACTGAAAATAAACATAATTTAAAAAAATGGTTGCATCTCTCCTGAACATGTGCAGATGTTTTTCTTGTCATTGTTTTCTAAACATCACAATATAACAACGATTTACACAGCATTTATATTACATTAGGTATTATAAGTAATCTAGAGATGATTTAAAGGAAATACTAGGATTTGCATAGATTGAATGCAAATACAATGTCATTTTATATAAAAGACTTGAGCACCTGTAGATTTTGGTACTGGCGGGGCATCCTGGAACCAGGATGGCTCATGCCTGTAATCCCAACACTTTGGGAGGCCAACATGGGAAGATTGCTTGAGCCCAGGAGTTTTAGACCAGCCTTAGCAACATAGTAAGATAGTATCACTACAAAAACTTTAAAAAAACTTAGCTGGGCATGGTGGGATGTGCCTGTATGTCCAGCTACTAGGGAGGCTGAGGTAGAAGGATGACTTGAGCTGGGAGTTTGAAGCAGCAGGGAGCCATGATTGCACCACTGCACCTCAGCCTGGTTGACAGAGCAAGACCTGGTGTTGGAAAAAACAAGCAAACAACAAAACAACCAAAAGCAATCAAAGCTACATTGCTAAAGAAAACATGTTATAAAAAGATGTAAAGTGTGACATCAAAAAACACAAAACATGGAAAGAGGAAGAATAAAAGTAGAGAGTTTATATTTAATCAAAATTAAATTATCATCTAAAATTAACATAAGTATAAAATGTTTTATGTAAGCCTCACAGTAACCACAAAGCCTACAATAGATACACAAAAGATAAAGAGGAAAGAACCAAAGCATACCACTATAGAAAACCATCAAACCACAAAGGAAGTAGATAACAGAGGAGGAAAGGAACAAAAACTCTACAAAACAACTAGAAAATAAATAACAAAATGGTGGGAGTGTGCCCATAACTATCAATGATACCTTGAATGTAAATGGATTAAATTCTTCAATTGAAAAATAGAGAGTAGCTGAATGGATTTTTTTAAAAAACCTAACTATATGTTGCCTACAAGAGACTCACCTTATCTGTAAAGACACACATAGACTAAAAAAGAAGGAATGGAAAAATATATTCCATACAAGTGGAAACCAAAAGAGAGCAGGATTAGCTATACTTATATGAGATAAAATAGGGTTTAAGTAAAAAACTGTAAAAAGAGCAAAGGAGGTCATTATATAATATTAAAGGCATCAGCATGGTGAGATGATATAAAAATTTTCAATGTATAAACACTAAACACTGGATTCCCCAAATGTATAAGGTAAATATTAACAGATCTAAAGAGAAAGATAGATTGCAGTACAATAAGAGTAGGTGACTTTAACATCTCACTCTCAGTAATGGACAGCCAATTGATTTTTGTCAAATGCACAAATAACTTACACCAAGGAAAAGACGGTCTCTTCAATAAATATTGCTGGGAACAGTGAATATCAATATTCAGAAGAATGAAGTTAGACCTCTCTCACCATATAAAAATTAATTCAAAACTGATTAAAAACTTAAATGTAAGATTCAAAACTATAAAACCAGTAAATGAACACCTAGAAAAAATGCTTTGGGGCATTGGTCTTGGCAAAGATTTTACGGCCAAGACTTCAAAATTATAGGGAACAAAGGCAAAAATAGACAAATGAGACTGTATCAAACTACAAACTTCTTTACAGCAAAGAAAAGAATCTCCAGAGTGAAGAGATAACCTAAAGAATGGGAGAAAATATTTGCAAACTATCCATCTGACGAGAAACTAATATCCAGAATGTATAAAAAACTCAACACCAAAATCAAAATACAACAAAAATAAAATAATTCAATTGAAAATACTCAAATGATCTGAATAGACATTTCTCAAAAAATACATAAACTATGGTCAATAGGTATATGAAAAATAATTCTCAATATCACTAATCATGAGAGCAAAGCAAATCAAAACCATAATGAATATCATTCACCCCAGTTAGAATGGCTATTATCAAAAAGACCAAAAAAAAAAAAAAAACCCAAAACCCAAAAAAGAAAAACCCTAAAAAACAAATGCTGGTGAGGATGTAGAGAACAAAGCACTCTTATACACTGTTGGTGGGAGTGTGTATTAATATAGCCATTTTGTAAAACAATATGGAATTTCTTCAAAAAACTAAAAATAAAAGAAATACCTTATGGTCCAGCGATCCTACGACTGGGTGGTGATCCAAAGGAAAGGATGTCTATATGTTAAAGAAGTATGTTCACTCTCATGTTTATTGCAGCACTGTTCACAATAGCCAACATATGGATCAGTCTACATGTCCATTGATAGATTAATGGATAAATAAAATGTGATGTGTATACACAATGGACTATATTACAGTAACTTGCTGTATGTTTCTACAATGGCTAGAAAAGATTTTGAATGTTCCCAACAGAAATAAATGATAAATATTTATGGTGATAGGTATGACAATTACCCTGATTTGAATATTATATATTGTATACATGTATTGAAATGATCATTTGTATCCTTATTTAAGATTTTTATATTTCAATAAAATTTTTTTTAAATTTATTCTTTTTTTTTTTTTGAAATGAAGTCTTGCTCTGTCACCAGACTGGAGTGCAGTGATGCAATCTCGGCTCACTGCAACCTCTGCCTCCTGGGTTCAAGCAATTCTTCCGCCTCAGCCTCCCAAGTAGCTGGGACCACAGGCGCGTGCCACCATGCCCGGCTAATTTTTTTGTATTTTTAGTAGAGATGGTTTCACCGTGTTGGCCAGGATGGTCTCGATCTCTTGACTTCATGATCCGCCTGCCTCGGCCTCCAAAAGTGCTTAGGATTACAGGTGTGAGCCACTGCGCCCGGCCTCAATACAATTTTTAAAAACTTATTTTGCCTTTATTTTGGAAGAATATTGTTACTAGATACAGAATTCTAGGTTGACTCTTTTGTTTTGTTTTTCCCATTTGGCATTTAAACATGCCATTCCATTGTCTCCTAGCTTGCATAATTTATAATAAGAAGTCTGAGATAATTTTATTGTTGCTTTGTCTGAATGTCATGCATCTCTGTTTTGGCTCTTTTAAGGTTTTCTTCTCTATCATTGGATTTTTAGCAACTTACTTATGCTGTACTTTGGTTTTATGATGTGACTGTGATATACTTTTTTTTGTTTTATTTTCACATGTGTGTATATTTTGTTCAGATTCATTGTGGTACAGACAGGAGCCAGGGAAATACTGGGTAGAAGAGGGTAGTTCCCCGGAAAAGGCCTCTTCCTCAAGCCTGGAGATGTGCAGCCCTAAATGGGGACAAGCATCCCTGTTTTCATGCCCCAGACTTGCCTTTTGGCCTGCCACGTCCTCTTATTCTGTACCAATGTAAGCCCCAAACCCTTGGCTCCAGGGGGACACAAACAAAAGAGCAGAAAAATGACAGAATGCAGAGAGAAGAGAAGGAGCATCTGAACGCTGAGAGGAGTTTGGCTAGGGATGGTCAGAGGGGAGATTGGCCACTGGGTGGCCAAACTCCAGCTGAAGATGATCTTCCCATTCTCTCCCCCTTGAAGCTCCCCATCGATCCTGCTGAGAGCCACCTCTACCAACTCAATAAAACCCACACATTTACCACCCTTCAAGTCCATGTGTGACCCAGTTCTTCTGGTATGCTGGAAGAGAGCCTGGGATACAGAAAGCTGTCACACTGGCCCTCTGATCTTGTGAAAAGGCAGAAGGATCACTGAGCTGTTTATCACTTAAGCCATCGGTGGTTGGCAAGGCTAAAAGAGTGCACTGTAACACATGCCCATTTGGGCTCTGGGAGTCATAGGCTCCCACCCTGGGATGCTACCATGGGGTTATAGCCTAGGGGTTCTTGCTCTGGCTCCTGCACCTGTCTTTCTGTATGCCCCCAATCCTTTAAAAGGTTTGAGCAGCAGTGGCAACTGAATAGATGAGCCATACTCCTGTTGCATGTCCTGCAAGTGAGGGGTCAGGGAACTCTTCCTTTTCAATTATACTAGATAAGTGAGTTTTTAGCTTTTGCTGATTTGGAAAAAAAATTGGTCTATATTTTCTAAAATAAATACTGATTTAAATTCATCAAATTAGTCAATACCTTCTATTTACCAAAGTTAATCATTTTAAGAATCTGCACTTCTTTTTAGTCTTTAGAATATTTTTGTGGCTGGGCGCAGTGGCTCATGCCTGTAATCCCAGCACTTTAGGAGGCTGAGGTAGGCAGATCATGAGGTTAGGAGATCAAGACCATCCTGGCCAACATGGTGAAACTTTGTCTCTACTAAAAATACAAAAAAATTGGCTGGGTATGGTGGGGTGTGCCTGTAGTCCTAGCTACTCGGGAGGCTGAGGCAGGAGAATCGCTTGAACCGGGGAAATGGAGGTTCAGTGAGCTGAGATTGCACAACTGCACTCCAGCCTGAGCAACAGAGGGAGCCTCTGTCTCAAAAAATAAATAAAATAAAATAAAAAAGAATATTTAAAATTTTTCTTTCTCTGAAATTTCTTTCTATAGTCCCAAGTGTGAATTTTTCCTCTTTGTTTATGCTCAAAGTGAGGTTTATTTAGTCTTGAGCTTCTCAGACATACAGCAGGTAGATGTGGGTGGAAAGGCATAGTCTTTAATTGGCCATTAAGTTGGTAATACTAAAATCCCTTCATATCCCTTTCCAAGTGCTTTCATGCACACAGTTCTCATTCCAATTCTCAGTATCTTGAAGGCATTCTTCTAGTAAAACTCTATTATACCAAGAAAGAAAAAGAAATCTTTCTTATTTCCTAATTCTCGCTACCTAATATTTTTAACTCCTTGTAATATGTAACACATGAAACACCGCAATTCCCAGTGTACACAGTTGCCAAGCCTCCTCTGTGTGGGCTTCCATACACAAATCTTTACATGTGGATGGTCTACACTTCCCAGAAACCATGTCTTATTGTAGGTTGTTTCTCTTACTTCTCATCTACTTTTACAGGAATTATTGTCTCCAACTAAATGTTGGAAATTAGTTTTGGCAGAGAATGAGGCAGTGATGTGTCTAACTCCATTTGAGTGATATAATGCTTCTGTAGGAAAAATGGGTACATTTCTATTAATACTACTGATCTGAAAACTATGTTTCCAGATTTTACATATTCCTTCCTTGAAACTGGAAACCATTATCCAAAACTAATCAGTTGTTGGGGGGTCTTTAAATTGCTCTATACTTCCATCCTGCTTATTATCTTGACTTTTGTTTGTTTGAGAAATAAGCTGGAAATGTAATTATCTCAAATAAGGAGACTTACAGTCTGGAATATAATGCTTAGAAAAGTAATTGGCTTTTAATGCTCTTACTCATGATCCCTAAGGCTCTATTTGGATTCAATGAAAATACCAGAGACACCTGGAAAATTGTCATTTAAAAACTTTAATGATGATTGACTTGATTCAGAAAAATTATTCACTAACCCCTACCTCATTCTCTGTGTTAAATATTGAAATATAAAGTTATCATCTCTTAGTCAAATAACAAACTTGGCCATGTATGCCTGCTTCAGGTATGGTGGCTTACTTCTGCAGGGTCAAGTAGTTCTAAATGAAATTGAATAAACATGGGGGTATCCAGACACCATGGATTATATTTAAATCCTAAACACTAAAATTTACATGAATTTCAGACATCATTTATTGAAAATAACATAGTAGCAAGCCTTTCTTCTTCAATATGCTCAAAGTTAATATTTTTTAATCTCATGATACAGGGCTGACTAGTTTCTGCGGAAAAAAAAAAAAAAAGAATAAACCTGTGACAGTGATTTATCATTCTTGACATTTTTCTTTCAGTTTAATTACTGCTGAGCAGCAGAACTGACACTTAATAAAAGTAAGAAGCATTTAAAAATCCTCGTAGACAATCCCCACAAGAGAATTGAAAAGCTGTGAGATGCACCTGACCACACCCATCATTTTATTTTGTCATTGAATTTCAAAGTACCCCATGTTAAAGCTTTAAAGATAATAGGACCCCCAAAAGAGTAATGTGCTGATAGCCAGTAGAAACCTGCTTCTGGGAATCCATAATGCCTTTAATTTTTAAAAATCTTGCTCTCTTTTCTCCTCATTAGAGTAGTATGGAATCTTGTGGCCAAAATTCAGAGGGAAGTTGCACTGTTTCTCAAGTGACTCATCTACTATCAAATATCCTGATAACTAATCTTTTTGTTCTCTTTTTGCCTGATTGTAAGAATGAGCTCAGAGAACAGGCCTCGAGATGAGGGCAGAAGGCATGGCCCAATACAATGTAGTTTGATGGGTCTAGGAGGTACCTCTGGCCTCTGAATTCTCCCTTCTTACCATTCCTGATGCCCAAAATTCATGTCTTTTGAAAATTAATTTTTTTTTCAGACTTTCAGAGTTTGCCATTAAAAGGACCCTATTAAAGTATCATTAAGTAGTGTGACAATAAGACCCTTAGGGTATAGAATGGAAATAAAAAGAAAGGAGCTACTCTAGGAAGATGATAAGGTAAGATAAACTCTTATTTAACCCCCTGTTATGCAGTGGGCATCTTTCCTGAAATTTTCTCAGACATTTTATTATGCAATTATTCCAACAATCCTGTGACTTAGGTACAGATGTGGAAACTAAAGCTCAGAGAGGTTCAGTGATTTGCCCAATGTCACACAGCTAGTTAATAGCAGGTAAGAGTTACCAAAGACAAGCATACGCAAGGTATCTTCCTTCCCAAAGTGTGGTACTAAGGCCAGTTTTACACAGTGAATAGTTCCTAAATCGCTGCAGTAAATGGAAATAGCAACAATCACCTTTAAAGATCTGGAACATTTAAATATTTGTTGAATGAGATGGTAATGTTCTGACTTAGTTTTCTCCTGAATAAAAGTGAAAATCCCATTGAAATAAACCAAAATATTATAGATTACTCTTGGAAAGATAACAAAGCAATATTCTTCAGGTAGAAGAAATATAAGCATCATTTACAAACAACACCAGAAATGATTGCATAAAAAACCTTTGAGCTTAGTAACATAGGATGTGGGCTAGATGTGGCAAGAAAATGACACTTTGGAGAAAGAAATCAATTTCCATTAGCCAAATTTCACAGATTAAAAGAATAAGCACACTAGATAAAAGGAAAAAGTTATTGGAATTTTGAAGCAATTTAGTAACTATTTCAAAATACTCAAGCTACACAGTGTCAAAACAGTCATAAGATTTGGGAAGAAAATAATCAAAAGCATAATTATTAGAATTGAATGCTGTTCATGAAATTAAACATCAATTAAAAAGTCAAAAATATTTAGTGAGCCCAATTAAATGTTCAAAATTTCAATTCTCTTTGACATTCCCCACCTCCAAAGAAATATCAGGAGAACTACGGGTACCATGCACTGAATGGCTGGGTGTTATGTAGGACACAAAGGTGGAAGGAGGTAGTCTCTTTCCCCTCTAGGAGTTCACAACTGGTGGAAGCGACAGATACATATATACTTATTATGTCTTCAAAGCCAAGTGGTGTGGTAACTGGTTTAAGGGAGTTTTAGATCTAGTGCTATGACAGGCTTGTGAGGGTGACATTAACATTCACTGGTGCTGTTAGTAGTGTTATTTGAAGGAGAGAGAAAAATGTCCCCTGATTAGGATAAGAAAGCTAATACCCTGGAACACAGAGTTTGATTCAGCCAGACTTGTTCTGCCTGTGGGGAGACAGCCTCAAATCGAAAGCAAAACAATTCATTTTATGCATTTTTCCCCCACTGTTTTCTTCCTGTGGCATGTTGAGATTCTCCCTACGTGATAGTATGTATTTCTATTTTAATGATGAAAGGCTGTCATGATTTCTCTTGGACCACAATGTTATTGGTATGCTTATTCCTCTTTAAAGTCATGGGTGTGGTGAATTTATACAAAATGTTTAAAGTTGCCTTAAACAAAACCAGCTGTAACTTATCAGAAGAAAGTAACACAGAAATACTTGTAAACAAAAGAAATGACCAACAATCCTTCCCTTAAATCTACAAAGAAATTCACCCAGATATATCGATCACCAGCATAAATACGATGTTTCTGACCTTTCACCCGTTGAGCTATTAATGAGTTGTTTCTCTGGTTGTGGCGCTATACAGTGAATTATCCACATTTTATTCCTTTCGTCTGCATGTTCTTAGTATCAGGGTGAATCCAGGTATTTGACTGGGAGAAAATTCTGGCCAGCCAGCTCTGAGAGAGAACATGAGACCACCTGTCTATACCTGAGCCTGCTTTTAGATACTCATTGATTCAGTAAACTTCTAATGAGTGCCTACTATGTAGCAGCCACAGTCACAGGCATAGGGGATGCACCTGTGGACAAGGCTGACTCAGCTGCCGCCCTCTTGCAATTTACTGTAGGGTCGAGAGGAAGGATTTTACCCACAAGCGATTGCGAGTTGTATTATAGCTGTGTATGTGGCAAGTGCTTGATGAGGGAAATGGACGGAAGCATAAAGGTGAGATCTTTAACCTGGAAGTGATGTCCGAGTTGTATTTTTAAGGAACACGTAGGAATTAGCCAATCAGGGGGTAGGAATGAGGTGGGGGCGTGTTCCAGGCAGGGGCGGAGCATGCATAAAGGTAGAGGCTAGAGGGCGCACGCTTGGTGAGCACACTGAATGCAGAGCCGGAAGTGGGGAGTTCAGGCGAGGAGGCCAGAGAGGTAAGCGGAAGCAGGTCCCAAAAGGTCCGGTTTTCTTCATTGAACTCTTCTACTCTTCCTCTAGAACTCAGCCGGGTGAGATGGGCATTCAATGTTTGTTTTCCTGGTCTGTGATATTTTTCTCATTACCCACTTCCCAACGGTCCCTTCCAGGGACACAGCTGGGAATAAGGCTAGAGGCCTCTAGGCCGTATTCACGTTAGTGTATATAAAGTCACCATCTCCACTGCTCTTAAGAATCAGCTCAAATTTTAGAATAAGTGGGTGTGTGAATGTGTGAACTGAGAGTGTGATTTTGTACTTGTATGATATATGAAAGGAGTAATTGTGCTTTGGGGGAGTTAAGGGCTCATAGGCTACGGGTTTGGAAATTTTCATTGAGTGTCTTGAGTGAAATTTCATTGAGTGGACTCAGTGTCTAACTTTCCAGAGAACTGGGATGCTTAGTAGGGGTTATATTTTGGTTTCCCACTGCAAGAGATGTATTGAGACCCATGTTTTGGCTGTTTTGTTCTTGTGATATTATAGAGGCTGCTCTAGATATATTTCCAAACTCACCCAGGGATATTGGTGCTCTGTGAAATATTTTCTTTTCATAGCCGTGAGTGTTTAAATAATAATATATATAATTAAATAATATATATATGATTTAAGTATATGTATGTAATATATAATTTATATATAATATATATGTAATATATATAATTTAAATAGTAATATATAATATAAAAATTTAAATAATAATATATCATTTAATATTAAATAAATGCATTAAATTTAATATTAAATATATTAAATAATAATACCTATTATTTAAACTTTTAAGTTCAGGAGTACCTGTGCAGGTTTGTTACATAAGTGAACTTGTATCATGGGGGTTTGTTGTACAGATTATTTCATTGCCCAGGTATTAAGCCTAGTATCTATTAGTTATTTTTCCTGATCCTCTCCCTCCTCTCACCCTCTGCCCTGTGAAAGGCCCCAGTGTCTGTTGTTCCCCTTCTACATGTAGGAGGTGGCACTGGGCTATGAGTCCCAGGGGATGGGCAGGAACAGTGCAGACAGAGTCACCTAGGAGTGAATGTAGTGCTGGTGGCTGTGTGTTCCACAGCCCTGATCCAGGATCCTCTAAGAAATAAAGAGTATCAGACTCCAAAAAAAAAAAAAAAAAAAAAAAAATGGCTGGAAAGCAATGAGGTTGTGGTGAAGCTTCCTTATATGGATTTCACTGTGCAGAAGGGCAAAGCTCTTTTGCCTTCTTGATATGTAAGGCAATGAAAAATATACTGACACAGTTTGTTCCATTGAGTTGGAGATGCCTTTTTATGAGGGGAGAGAAGCAGCTTTTCTTAACTGGAGATGGGACTAACCCTACTGTTATATGAGAAGCATCTTTCTCCAAGGTGAATAGCTGTCACTGACTTAGCAGCAGGTATAGCTCTCTAACTCAAGGGGATGAAAGCTAATTGAACTTTAGGCAGCCATTGAAAGACTTGATAGTTTTGAAATAGCTTGGTAGAAGGAGTGATTAAAAATGAAGGTTTCAGTAAGAAACCCTGGCTGTCATTCATTCCAGTCTCAGGACATGTATAGTGCTAGCGCAGAGTGTGCTGTTTGCTTACCCTGTATCCATTGCCCATCCTGCTTTACTCACTGAGTTTTTTGAAGGCATCAATACGCCTAGCCGAAAAAAACAACCTACATTTTCAAATCTCTTTTGACTCAGGGGAGGTAATGTGATAAAATTTTGGCCAATGATACATAAACTAGTGTGGGGTTTCTGAAAACACTTGTTTTCTGCTACAGATGCTGTGCTTTTTGGCTTTTCCATTCTCTCCTTCTTTATGCCTACAATGTGGACATGATATTTGGATGCTAGGGATAATGAATGAAACCCCACACAAAGATAGTGTCCCTGAAATCTCTGAGCTGCTGCACTAGTGACAGCAGCTGCTATCCTCAGACTTTGTAATTGATAGTGATAAACTTACATGTCTAAATCATGGAAAACAGATCTCTGTTACTTGCAGACAAACCCAATTCTTAACTGCCACAAATACCTTCAGGGATGAGGGAGAAAACTGGCAGGGGATCCATCTTGGGCATTGGAGTCCTAGAGCGTTCCTTCAGGACATGACTGTGCAGAGATTTGTCTGCTGACCTTGGAAGCCTTTGCTCAGGAGGTATAGGAACAGTGAGAGTGCATTATGCAGGCCAACTGGCACAGTCTGTCCATGTGTTCACAATATGCCTTGAACATTGCCCCTTTCTCTATTTAAACCTAATTGTTTGTCCCCCTGAGAACTAGTTTTGTTTAAATTATAGCTGCCTATTCTAGGTCTATTAAATAGTGATATTATGTCTAATGGACCTTGACTTTACTCTTTTTCTTATTATATGGGAACAGGTGGGAGAGGAAGGATGTTGAATACAACTATGCATTTCATTACTATTTAATTGATTCATTCATCAAATAATTATTTAGTGCCCACTATATACCAGACACTGTGTTAAGTTTTGGTGATACAATGAGGAACATGATAGGTAGTGTCTCTGTTGTACGGTCTAGACTTGGGACAATATTTTACTTTATTAAATGCTTGCTATGACCTGGATATTGTATTGGGTACACTGTACACATCATCTGATATAATCTTCGTGCCAAACCTGTGAGATTAGTTATAATAGTCTTTTGGAGATTTAAAATAAAAATGAATATCAGACTAATTTTATGAATATGTTACTATGGCTAGAAGGTGGGGGAATTGGAATTCTACCTGACTTCAAGTTTATAATCTCAACCAATTTGGAAATCCCCAATGACTCTGTCTCTGTTAGGGAATAAATGAACCCCACATGCCCTAGTACTGGCTTAATGAGTGGTAGGAATAAAGGTGGAGATGGGCACTGAGGGGGAAGTGGATAGAAAGAGACTTCCTTTATTGAGGAGACATCATGAAGGAAGACATCAGGGTAGGCGAGTGCATGCTGTGTCCAAGTCATGGCAAGGTGAGGGACATATTGCAAACAATGTGATGGTTGTCTCTCTCTGTGTTGCCCAGGGAACAGCTTGGATGTCTTTCTGCTATCCTGTTGAGTCAGTTGGAGTAAAGGGCCATTTTGTTTCTGTGGTTTCTGCAAATTTCTGCAGGAGGTGTGAACCAACTGGCTAGGGCTGATGGGGAACGTGGTATCCTGGAGCCTAAGAGTTAGGTGAAGATTAGGATAAAGCGTTGGGTAAGGCCAAAGCAAGAATAGGCCAGGAGGACTAGTCATACAACGGTTTGAGGCATCCAACACCAAGAAAAGATGTGTGTTCCAGACCAGCTCTGTCTTGGTAATCAGACTGAGGTCAGAAAAAGTCAGATGGCAGAATCTGGGTCCGTGTCCCACAGGAGCATAGAGCAGATTCTTACTGTCTCTTGTGGTACAGCATGAGTCATTCCCAAACAGGCCCACTTTTGAAGCATCTATTGTAGGCCTTAAAGAGTTGGACATTTTAAGGCCTTGCTGCTCTCCTAGAATGGATCCTGCATTCTTTGTATTTTCTCAGAGACTCTCATTTTTCATGTCCTATAACATATTTAAATCTTAGAGCAAATTGCGACTCAACTCATTTTGTTTGCCCTCTAGGCTGGGTGAAAACTCATTCACTGGAGTCCTCAGATACATTTTTAAAAGGAATTTAGACACTATCTCTTTCAACCTCAAGAATCGAGGATCTTGACCCAGATTTTTTAACTAATGACATTAATTTGTGAGCCAGATGACCATCACAGAGCAACCTCTTGTGGATATAGCACAGTTTTTCTCTGAGCACAGCTCACTTCCCTGGATGGAGATTACACCAGTAGCTCTGATCCCAGGGCGTACTACATTAATTGAGCTGATCTATTTAGCATGGGCACCATAACAGAATCAAAGGTAAGGACTAAAGAATGTTGCCAGCCATCTGGGCACAAAGAGAGTCTTTACCATCTTTATGATTGGCTCATCAGAGAGGGTTGATGTTTTTCTTTGACTTTTCTAGGAAAGAGCTCATCCACCATGATGTTTTGATGATCTGGGCCAGCTGTAAGAAAAGCAGCTGCTTTACTCCAAAAGGGGTATTGAAAGAGTGATTATATGTTCCAGTGATCCTTTGAAAATGAGGAAGGGCATAATTTTTAATAGAGCTAAACTTTTAAAAACTCAAATTTGAAAAATCATCTGTAATATCTTTTCTCCTACAGAGAACCTAGAGAACATTCTTTTAAGAAATAGCCTGTTACATCTTTATTAGTTCATTATCCACCTTTTGTTGTACAGATAATGTCTTAGGTGACTATGAAAAACCTTCCAGCATTTTTCCTTTTATGTAGACTATCGAGATAATATTTCTTCTAGGTTTTCATCCTTTTTGGAAATGGTTATCATTCATCTCCAGATGTTTTGAGATAATGTCTTTCCTTTTTCCATTTTCTATTATTTCAACAAGTATTTCCTCCTATTCTAATAATTTAACAAATTAAATCACATCTTTCCTTATGCTTCCTTTTTCTAGTTTAAGTCTTTGCTGTCTCTTTTCAAAATCTCTTTTCAGTGCCTTCTTAATGATATTGAAAATTTAGAGGTAATTCACAATTATGTTCTCTTATCACATTAAAGCATACACATATATTTCAAGGACACAGGAAGTTATTGTGGGCTATTTTAAAATATGCATTAATTTTCCTGATTTCTATTAAAAATATTTAAAATATAATCTTTCATTTCTCTAAAGTCTTAGAAAATGCTGATTCAATGCTAGGTAAATGTTTACTTTTCTTAGGAGTAAAACACTGAATAATTTCTTTTGAATTTTAAGGTATTCATCCACTCCTTATATTTTCACCCCAAATCTACTTGGTTGCTTATTGAAAAAAAAATTGCATTTCTAATTTGTGAATATAGTTTAGTAGTTTGGGTGGAAAATTTCTGAGGAAAGCCTTCTCAGGGAAAGTTTTATTAAATTCATCAAACATTTGTTAAGCACTGACTATGGTCTGTTCCTAGCTTTTGGTAAGGCAATCAAGATGAATAAGACTACATCCTTTTCCTGAGATTGGTTATAAGAAATACATAACCAGAGTAAGATACAAATTATGGGAGAATATGGGGTGAAGGTTAATTTTAACTGAAGAAATCACAGAAGTTAGCATTTAAAAGGCTGAGAGAACTATGATGGATAGGGAAGGAGAGAGAAGACATTCAGTCAGAGAGAGTAAGGGCATAAGGTTAAGGAATTATGCATAAGACCAGGGAGTGAAACAGCCATATATGCAGTAATGCTGGAGTGTAGGGCATGATGGGAGATAAATCTGGGAGAGCAGGTGGGCTAGATTCTGGAGACACTGAAGATCATGTTAAAGAGATAGCATTTCTTAAAAAAATTAAAAAAAATTTTTAGAATAGAGATGGATTCTCACTGTGTTGCCTAGGCTGGTCTCAAACTCCTGGGTTCAAGCAGTCCTCCCACCTCAGCCTCCCACAGTACTGGGATTACAGGTGTGAGCTATTGCACTCACCCAAGAGACTGTATTTTAATCTGTATTCAGTAAGGAACTGTGGAAGGATTTGAGCAGGAAAATGATTTGGTCATTCTGAGGTATTGTAGAAAATGGGTTAAATCATGCTGAGGTCAAAACCTGAGACATCAGATTAAAAAATGATTGCAAAGAGAAAGAGGTAGAGAAGTAGCGTTTATGACCGTCTCTACTGTGTTCCTAAAACGACAGTGAGTATGCCACAGTCTTCATTATGGGAAGGTACATACAAGGAGGTAGCTTTTCCCCCCCATAAAGTGAAAGCAAGATTATTAAGAAAGTAAAGAAATAAAAGAATGGCTACTTCATAGCTAGAGTAGCAGCTTGGGCTGCTTGACTAAAGATATTTTTTCTGACTTCTTGATTATATCCCAAACAAGGTGTGGATTTTTCATGAGTTTTTCAGGAAAGGGGTGGGCAATTCCCAGAACTGAGGGTTCCTCCCCCTTTTTGACCATATAGGGTAACTTCCTGATATTGCCATGCATCTGTAAACTGTCACAGCACTGGTGGGAGTGTCTTTTAGCATGCTAATGCATTATAATTATTGCAAAATGAGGAGTGAGGACGACCAGAGGTCACTCTCATTGGCATCTTGGTTTTGGTAGATTTTGGCTGGCTTTTTTACTGCAAACTGTTTTATCAGCAAGTTCTTTATGACCTTTATCTTGTGCTGACCTCCTATCTTATCCTGTGACTTAGAATACTGAAACTACTGGGAATGCAGCCCTTCAGGTCTCAGCCTTATTTTACCCAGCCCCTATTCAAGATGGAGTTGTTCTGGTTCAAACACCTCTGACATACTCCCCACTCCCTTTTATAAGAGAACCCTTAACACTAAGGGTTGCAGGAGGATGAAGATCCATCTTCTGTAACTTCTTCAGGCTGAATAGGAGTGATGATATTCCTGCCTGTCTATTAGGGTTCTTTGTATTAAGGATAGAGACAAACTCAGTCAGAAAGCATCAGTATGGTAAGGGCCATTCATAACTCTGACAAAAGGTAATATCTGGAAGATTAATAAGTGTTCAATTTAAGAAAACATTCAGTAAGCTTATCCTGCATTTCTATACAAAGAGTACAATTGCAAATGTCTTTTATAAGAGTAAAGCAAAATGAACAAAATTACCTCGAAATAAACCAAATTAGAAGGCTTTCCATGAAGTGGGCAACTGTTGGACCCAAGCTGATAAGGGGTTGCTAGCTGATTCCAATATGTGCCCAGAATTAGAGTATTTATCCAGATTTTTTTACATTACCCATCCCTCTTGTTTCTTCTGAGCTGCAGCCAGAGATCACTGGTTGGTTTATAGGCATAAGCAGGGTGAGTCTAAATTGCAGGAGAAAAGCCTAAAAAAGCTTAAAATGAGACCAGAATCTAATAGCAAGTGTACCATAGTTCTTGAAACGTAATTTTCTTCTCCCTGCAGTTTCCCGTTTTTACTGAAGACAAATAGTGGTAAGACCAATTTGCTTTATTATACTTGGCTTGATTATTTGTATAAAGCACAACAAGAATAATTATCTTTTTACATAGGCTTTTAAAATTGGCTTTGATGGAACTTTGTTCTATAAGGAATCTCAGATAAAACTTTTTTAAAGCCAAGCTCAGCCATAAGTTCGTACCCTTAAATACCTATGAACTGAGTAAATTCCTTTTCTCTTGAGATCCCAAGGTTACGTGAGGCTCCTGGGCCTATCAGAAAGTAACATTCTTTACTTACCACCTATCAGGAACCCTGTACAAGGACTGTGTTGTAGCGGGGAGATCCCATAAGTGCCAAGGCAGGAGCCAGAAGCCTCAGCCTATTTCCATGTAAATAATGAAGAAGAAAGTAACAGAAATATAAACTGTGGTAGTTATTAATTATTCACAGGCGATCTTAGTTATTCATAGGTGATCCTAAGTCTTTTACTAATGCCTCTCAGGTCAGAAGTGTGAACCTGGGGTGACACTGTGAAAGAAATGACCCTAAGGCAAGATGCTTTAAGCCCTCTGTCATGCCTGTGCAAGGGCTGCTGGAGGACGCTTCAGCTGTGTGGCAGCGCCAGCACTGGGAAAGCACCTGCTGTTTAGCCAGCTAGGGAAGGACACATCCAAGATGGCCAAGACATCTCCTTCCTCGGGGAAGTTAGGAGAAAACTCCGCTCCTCCAAGCTCTTGTGTAGGCCTTACTGCTATCAGGAAGGCCTGCAGACATCCAGGGGGCTTAATTGTCTCTATGTGGTGCTGTCCTTCAGTGGTCACATTCCATGTCCACTCTCATGTTCCACTTCTGTACCTGGTTCCTTTTTTCTTAGAAGAGATAATCAGTAAAAGTAATTTAAATCTTAATGTCTTTGTTCTTTCTTGACAAGTATGGAAAAGTGCTGATGCATTATGCTTCTGACCCCCTCTTGGCTACTAGAAAGTCTTGGGTCCCTACCTATATGACACATGATGTACTTGACCCTATCACTGACCACCAATGCTAAGCCCTACATACCCTGCCCCCAGCTTTGTACTCAATAAAAGTCAGAGTGTGCAGACACTCGGGGCCACTGCTGGACTCTGCGCTTTGGTTGGCAGTGGACCCCTGGGCCCAAACTCTCTTTTCTCTATCTCTGTGTCTTTTATTTCTACAGTTTCTCGTTTCCACACCAGCAAAGAGGGACTCAAAGGACCCTGTAGGGCTGGACCCTACACTGTGTAGGTAAGGTATAAAGCCAGTTTTCCCAAGGGGCTTTTATTGGCTAAGTCAGGTTTGACTCCTTAAAGGAAAGCATCCCATTCCAGTCAAATCCTTGTAAAATAACCAGTTTCTAAAGGAGGCTGTTTGAACACAAACCTAGTCATGCTAAATGTGGCAGATACTACTAATTTCTTTCTATTTTGGTGTGCAAAGAGCTCTGGGCTTCCTAGACCCTTGAAGTTAGGCATGGCTGTCATTTCCAGGTGGAAGCACAGAAGAACTGGTTCATGTTTATCTGTTTTCTTCCCTGTCACTGCACTCATGGAAATATATATGGATATAGAAGGGCCACAAAAACAAAATGGTCTATAATTCCATGAGCTAGCACATGGAAGGTAGAACCTTAGAGTCATCCTGACCTGCTGTGAACTTTGAGTACACAGAAATGAATTTTACATTAAACCTCTGAGATTTTGGTGGTGTTTGTTCCTGAAGCATAACTTGGTAGACCAGGCCTATCTAATAAAACTTTCTATAATGATGGGAATGTTCTATATATGCACTGTCCAGTATGGTAGCCACTAGCCACATGTGGCTATTGAGCACTTTAGATGTGGCTAGTGTGACTGAGGAACAGAATGTTTAATTTTATTTAGTCTCAGTTAATTTAAATAGGCGTTGTAAACCAAAAAGTGACTGAGTTAGGTCTCAATTGATTAGAGGTTTACTTAGCCAAGGTTGAGGACTCACCAGGGGAAAAACATGAATCACAGGAGCATCTGTCATCTATGCTTTTTCCGAAGGGGGTTTTGTGAACTTTGGTATTTAAAGAAAGAGCAAGCAGAGTGTATGTGGGGCCGGGTGTCGGGGGGAGGTGAGGGGGCATGGAAGGAGGGTAGTCAGTGAGGGAGATGGTTACATTCTTGTGAGACTCTGATTAGCCTCACTAAACCTACATTTTATATGTGACAAGAGGGAGTAGGGGAAGCAGGGCTATGACCTGGGTTGCGAAATTACAGCTACCTGGGAGTAAAAGGAAAACAGTATGGGTGACAGTTTCCAAGCTTCACTTTCCCTTTGGCATAGTGAGTTTGGGGTCCTGAGAGTCTACATATCTTTCACAGTATCCTGACTGATGCTTTAAAAGATTTCTTTAACATCTGGTGAAAATATGCCAAAACCCTTTGCAACTAGACAGAAAATAGAGGACATGAGGAAATATCGAACCAAAGTGAATTCGTAGAAGGGAACTTTTAGTTATGAAGATGATGGGTCTTTCGTCTAAATTCAGGATAATACTTCATTGGAAAAGCAATTGTGCTGTACAGTTTTAGCGCCAGTAGGTAAAAATGATATTAAAGAAAAAAATCTACTTAAAAAAAAAACAAAACCCGTGTCCCTACTACATAATAGGCATAATGTTAGGTGCTTAAGTTTTTAACAAAGACTTATGTATTCGTTCACCAAATTTTTGTTGAATGCCTGCTGTGTACCAGGCATATAATAGAATCCACAGGCTCTGACGAATACACTAGTGAACAAAACAGGCAAAAATATCTGCCATTATGGAGCTTACATTCTAGGCAGGTTGAGAGATCATAAGCAAATGTATTAAAATGATGTCAGAGCATGATAAATGTCATGAATAATGACAGCTAGCACTTCTTGACCACTTCCATGTGCCAGGAACTGGTCTGTTTTGCATATATTTATCCATTTACTCCTTCTAATAACCCTAAGGGACAGGAATTACTATCATCACTATTTTTTAATAAGGAAATTAAGACTCAGGGAGATTAAGAATTATACAAAATGTTTGTCCTTTGTAAATTCCTATCTGAGGAGACAAACAATGATGCCATTCTGTTGATAAATACTGTACTAGGTAGGCAAAATGGTCCCAGATATGCTGGGGGACAAAATAAAGCAGGGTCAGCTCTGCTTGGGGGAAGTTGTAAAGAGGAGGTGGATGGAGCTAAATGCTGGAGGAAGAGAGGGTGTCGTCAGGGAGACAAAGGAGGGGTGAGAGTACGTGTTCCAATTAGAGGGCATGCCTGTGCAAACTGTGCTAAGACACAGTTCCATGCAGGAAGATGCTAGACACCCAGGAAGCATCCAGAATGTGGAGTATGCTGTGCCTAAGGCATCTGACCATCAGGAAAACTCAAACTGTATAACAGATGCAACCATTTTCCTATCAGATTAGTAGAGAGTTCTTACTGAAAGGTAGTCATTTCCTTCTAAGAAACAGCTTTTTTAAGTTCTGAAAATGAACTCTCTAACAAGGCTAGGTGAGATAGAAGGCAGACCCAGTGGGTTCCCTGGGGCAGAGGACTCAGCAGGGTCAGAAAGGCTGAAGCTGAGGCTGTTAGGGTAGAATTGCTCCCTCTGAGGACATCAGATGCTGTCAGTGGGGAAACTCCCTGTTAGATGAAGACTCAGCATGCATGAATATTTTGAATGTTACATCAGTTAGTTACATTTTAAAAGTCTTTAAATAAATGTGGCTTACAAAGTTTTAACAGAAGTGGGTACTTTGGATGTGGGAAAGATGCCCAGGAAGGAATCAAAGGCTGGTGGTTCTGGGAGTCCCAGGGAAAAAGTCAGTCTAATCCAGCTTGCTCACAGAGCAGCTCTGCAGCTTTGGACAGGACCTCTCTGTGGTTTAAGACATAGATAAATCAGGCACTCTCGCTTATACCTGTGACCCCAGTAATTCCAGAGGCTGAGGAGGGAGAACAGCTTGAGAGCAGGAGTTTGAAGTCAGCCTGGGCAACATAGTGAGATCCTGTATCTTACAACGAATTAAAAAACAGTTGAGTGTGGTGGCATGTGCCTGTAGTTATAGCTGCTTTGGAGGCTGAGGCAGGAGGATCACTTGAGCCCAGGAGTTCAAGGCTGCAGTAAGCTATGATCATGCCAGGGCAACATAGCAACACCCTATCTCCAAACAAATATTAAAAAAAAATAGATAATAACAGTACTGAACTCAATGAGCTGTCAGGATGATTAAATATAAAAGCACTTTGTAAACTTTTCAGGACCTTATTACTCCATCCCATCTAGGGACAAAAATGATTGACAGCACCAGTGAAGGCTGTTACATTAAACTTGCCATGGTAGGCTAAATAATGGTTCCCAAAGATACCCATGTCCAAAACCCCAGAACCTAAAAGTAATGGCAACAGCGTGAATATTACCTTACATGGCAAAATATGTGATTAAATTAAGGATTTTGGAACAGGGAAACTATCCTAGATTATCCATGTGGGCCCTAAAGTAATCACATGTCCTTTTAAGAAGGAGGCAGATTTGATATGGAGGGGAAGGTAATGAGGCAGGTGCTGAAAGCGTTTTGAAGATGTTACTTGCTGATGGTAAAGATGGAAGAACTGGCCACGAGCCAAGGAATGCAGCTCTAGACATTGACAAAGTCAAGGAAATGGATTTTTCTCATAGGTCTCCAGTGAGAAGTGCAGCCCTGCCAGCACCTTGACTTTAGCTTAGTGAAAGCGATATCAGACTTCTGGCCTCCTGAACTATCAAAGAGAACAAATTTGTGTTGTTTTAAGCCCTGAGTATGTGGTTTTTTTGTTGTTGTTGTTGTTTTTGGTTACAGCATCACCAGGAAACTAATACACTCACTGAATACTTATTGAAGACCTACAGTGTTCAAGGTATTGTGTTGGTTTGGCTAGCACTATAATGATAAGTAAAAATAATCACTCTTTTCTTCTTTATTTATCATTATGTAGGAGGATATCAAAGCAAGAAGTATCAATAAAGGCAAAATGTTAGAGCTATAAGGGAAACAATTATACATTATGCTTGTTCATTGGAAGGGGAGATTCTTGAACCAGTTGGTAGAATCAAGAAAGCCCATGTGAAAGAGGGGACAATTAAAATGGAATTAAAAGGCAGTGAAAATAATGGCAGGTAGAAGTGGGACAGAAGAGGTTGCACCAGGTAGGAAGAAGAGAACAAAGATGAGAAAGTGAAATGTATGTTTGAAAAATAAGGAATAGTCCATATTTGCTGTAACATGGGTACTTGGATTTAGTTAGAGAGGAACATCAGTGTCATATGATGGTAAATTGTAGATACAAACCTAAAGGATTTATATTTTTCACTGAACAATGTAGCATCATTAAAGGTATTTGCACTAAGGCATCTTTATTTTGTATTTAAAATATCTGATGAGTTAAAACCTGGGGGATATTGTAAATGTCGCATGTTAAAATAATTGTGGCAGCTAAAAGAATTTGTGGTCAATTTTTCTGCAGTGCAAAACTTTTTTGTGCATTCTGATGACTTTACTATAATTAATATTTTTAAAACATACTTCTGCAATAAGAAAACAAGACTGAAAACTAAAGGAAGACAGCTTTTTATTGAATTAAAACATGTTACTATATTTCAAAGAGAAAGTGTGATGGAAAAGATGATGAGTGATAAACAGTATACTAACTCATGGATTTGGTTGCTATTCTCAGTATGACAAATATGAAAAACGAATATAAAAATTTCTAATGCCATAAGATGTTAAAAATAGTATAATAAAAGAAGAAAGAGGCTAATAGATGTATAGGTAAAATAGAAGGACTGATAATAATAGAGGCAAGAGGCAGAGAAACTCTAGGCAGATAAAGGTGGATCTCTGGCAAAAGTGCATCTTCAAGCCAAAAAGCCTTAAACCTGCAGCCCAAAGTGAAAACTTCTATCCCTGTGTGCCTGCTCTTTCCTGATTGGATCTTTCTGAATAATGTCTTTTTACCAATCGAATGTTGCCTTTGCCAAAACTACCTATGACCCACCTGCCCACCAGCCTGTGCCTATAATGACCCTAGATTCAGCTTGTAGAGAGAAAAAGTGGTTGGACATTGGAAAGAGGCACTTCAGGGGAAAGTGACCTGCCCGTTCTGTCCCTTTTCCAGCTCCCCTCTCTGCTGAGAGCTGCATTCACCATCCTTCATTTCATCCATGTGACCACATTCTTCTTGGGCACCAGCCAAGAATATGGGACCCACCAAGTGTAGGTACCAAAAAAGGCTGTCACACTGGCCTTTTGCCCTTACTGGCAGAGGATAGCTGCTTCATATGACAATGCAAAAGGCCCACTGAGCTGATAACACACTGCTGTCCTTGGGTGGTGGAGCTAAGAGAGCATAGTAACACACCCTCTGAGTCCTTGGGGTTGCAGGCTCCCCCACCTGGATGCTGCTGTGGGGCCTGCATCAGGTTTGCTCCTGCTGGCACTAAAGCAGCTGGTTGGTTCCTACACTCACTTGCCTATATGCTCCCTCCTGTGAAGGGTGAAGCATGGTAGACCAGAGCGAATGGTTTTCTCTTGCTGGTGCCAAAGCAACTGGCCAGTTCCTACACTTGTTCACTCTCACTCTCCTGCGAGGGGTTGAGTGGGGCAGGCTGAGTAAATGGGCATCCTGTTGCAAGTCCCATGTAGGGGTCAAGAAAATATCCTGCATCAACAGGAGGAAATAGAAATGATTAAAGTTAAGAATGAGTTAACAGAAATGATAAAATATTGAAGTAAACTACTTAAGAAGATTTTACTTGTGTCTTCTTTAAGAAAAAAAAAACTAACCTCCACCATTTTTCACATGCAATTTGTTTGCAGTGAGCAACATTTAGCAAATATTTTGTGAACATTTGCTCAGTCCCCAGCACTAGACTAGGTATAAGTGACTCCACAGTAAAGAGATGTTCTTATACCTGATGGAGGATGATCCTTAAGCAGACAAGGTGCTTTTATATGGCAAAATTCTAGGTTATCTAAGTAATCTGGACATTTTTAAGGGAGTATTTGATTTACTGGCTCATTGACTAAATGCTAGAGTTTCTCTAGTGAATCTTGCCAGCATATGTGGGGAAGAGCTGCTGAGATGTGCTGATCTATAGAGCATTAGACCAGGAGTGGACCTTTCCAATATTTGGTATTTTATTTTGCACATTTTATAAAACAGGGTGTTTTGTAAGCTTGACTGTATAAAGAAGCAGCTTAAAATGCAAACACACAAACAATCCACAATAAAACATGTTTACTAGGCAAATAATGAAAATTGTTTTGTGGTTAACTCTAATGGAAAATAGAAGAGGTGTTTTAAAAACATCCATTACAAAAATATGTATTGCCTTAGAAACCACATAAAAGAAAGTAGTGACAAAAAACAAACACGAATGTGATAAAAAGAAGAAAATCATATAGTAAATCAAAATTTGAAAGATTCACCTTTAAGGCTGGCATACAAGATAAAAGAAGAATAAAGCAGGTGAAAGAAGGAGAGATTAGTCCTTTTTCCCAGGGTAACCTCACATGTGAACATTTATCCAAAACAATCACTGAACATTCATTTGTGCTACTGAATGATTTTTAGAAAGAAAATCTTCCAGCAAGAGCCAAGTTCTCTCTAACATAGATTTATATCTGCCACGTAAACATTCCCCAGGGCAGAATATGGTCTCTTTCTCCCCTTTACTGCAGAAAACACCCTGTTGCTGATCTGCAACAGCTCTCAATGATACTTTCCAATGAGACTTGCTGGAAACAATTTCCATCAAGGGCCAATGGTCCAGTAAAAGATTGGCTCAGTATGTGTGCAGTTGTAGCTGTCCTTTAACTGACAGTTTCAGCTAAGTATTCATAAATTTATCCATGTACACATTAAAAGTTCTTGGCTTCTGATTACCCAGTTATTCCCTTTCCTCTTCCCTGGGGTGTTATTCAGAACAAGTTATTACAGGTACTGTTAACCCAGGGAAGGACTGCAATTCTTTCAATGTCTAAATCCCCAAATCCAAGATTCATTTGTATATTATGAGCTTGCTGTTTAGTTTCATCTCTGCTGTAGGTGTACAATACCTTCATTAACATGAATATTACAGCAGCACAAGCTCTATTGTCCTATTTAGTAGATGTTTTGTACATTTGTGTGTGCTGAATTTACATCATCCCAAACGCTGTCAATATCAAAATGGCAGACAAGGATGTAGAGTATCCTAAAAATGGACACAATGACCACCATTGACTGTGTATTAGTTTGGTGTTGGTTATAACAGAGACAAGATAGCAGTGGCTTAAAGAAGACAGATGTTTCTGTCCCATATAATCTTGGGGGCAGGCTGGAGGCCAGGACTGACAGGCAGAACAATTAGCAGTCATTGCCACCATCTAAAATGGTCATTTATATTCCACTTAAAGGAGATGTTCATTCATTGTGCTGAATCAACACGAGCTAGTGTACAACATAGGCTCGGTTTTCTGTGTTAATGGTGGTGCAAGCTAAAATCACATAAAAAAATGAAAGCAAACAGCAAATAAAACAACATATACTGGCATTAATAAGTTTGTTTACTGCTGCTTATCTATTTTCCTACCACACTAAATAAATTGTGAAGTTATAAAATACATGGTGACAAGTTAGTTAATAAAGCTCAATAACACACAGGGCCAAATTAGCACTCTTAGGCTAAATGGGGCTCAAAGCACTAATTACTAGGAATTTCTGAGTTGTGATAAAACCACTGACATGTATGAACCTTTAAATTGTGTTATTAATCATATCATATGATAATTTTTAAAACCTACACATTCTATCAAAAGTAGAATAAAACCTGAGAAAATTTTTCTTTTTTAAGTGCAAAATTTAAATTTTGATAATTATTTATTTAAAAAATACAAAATGTACATTTTAGGATTAGTTATTCCAGATGTGCTTAAGGGCATAAACAGAATCTAAATATTTAAGATCAAACCTGTAAAACAAATTGAACTAGGATTTTAAATTCCATCTATGACCAATGATTCCCAATGAGCAGAATGATGGAGAACTAAACAAACAAACAAAAAAGAGATTCAAGGGCTCTACCCTTGGAGAGTCTGATTTTGTGCATCTGGTGTAAGGCTTAGGAGTGTAACTGCCCGGTGGGTTCACCTTGCCCGCTGCCTAGACAGAGCCAATTTATCAAGACAGGGGAATTGCAATGGAGAAAGAGTAGTTCATATAGGGCCGGCTGTGCAGGGGGGACCAGAGTTTTATCATTACTCAAATCAGTCTCCCTGGGCATTGGGGATTGGAGTTTTTAAGGTTAATTTGGCAGGTAGGGGCTCTGGAAGTGGAGAGTGCTGATTGGTTATGTTGCAGAAGGAGTTATAGGGGCTTGAAGTGAATTTTTCTTGCTGTCGTCTGTTGCTGGGTGGGATCACAGAATTGATTGAGCCAGATTATCAGCCTGAGTGGTGTCAGCTGATCCATCCAGCTCACTGATCTTGGGTTTTACAATGGTGATGCTATCCCCAGGAGCAATTTGGGGAGGTTCAGACTCTTGCTACATGACCCCTAAACCGTAATGTCTAATTTTGCAGCTAATTTGTTAGTCCTACAAAGGCAGACTGTCCCCCAGGCAAAAAGGGGGTCTTTTTGGGAAAGGACTGTTAACACTTTTTGTTTCAGAGGCAAACTAAACTAAATTCCTTCATAAGGTTAGTTTGGTGGACACCCAGGAATGGACAACGACAGCTTAAAGCAAGATGGAGTCAGTTAGGTCTGATTTCTTTCACTGTCATAACATCCTCAGTTATAGTTTTTGCAAAGTCGGTTTCAGGAGCTTACATTTTTAAAAAGCTTTCCAGAGGTTAGAAATCTCTGGTATAGGTAATTTATTCAGGAGCACAGGTTTATGTCAGAATAATATCTGACTTATTTGAAATATTAGATGTTCTGGAAAGTGTTTTTAGATTATTTGTATTTAAAAAACTCTGATATTATTAGTATTTTTGGCAAATAATGTTCTTCTTGCTATTGAATGACTTATGAACCTGTGGACTAAAATGGGTCACTTAGAAAATCTACCCAACACCTAAGATGTGTTTTTTTTCACCCCACACCTTAATTTTTAAATGTTTAGAGAGATGCTCCTTCAAGTTTTTGACACCAGTATTACTGGTTTTCATTGGCTTTGTCATTTTCACTTAATTCAGTATTTTAAGAATAGTACTGAAAGTAAGCTTTGCTAAGGAATCAGGAACATATAGTGTTACCAACTTTCATAAAAGTTTGTGTTCCTGTGCAAAAAGAGTAAATCTTTACAAGTGTGGTTCAGAGAAGTCTGCCAGTCATGGCAAAATACAGTCTGGGCAGGTTTCCAAGTTCAGCTGACATTCCTAAGCCAATGTGAAGTATACAAGATGGTCCAGCTTTGTCTCCAAGGGTAAGAGTTGGATGTGTGGACTGACCTTTACCAGCATGAACACATTTGCCATTTGACTCTGAGGAATAAATGGGTGAACTGACTGTGGGCACAGAGCTGAAGGTTGATTCTCCAGAAACCTCATCATCAGTTTTCTCAGCAATGCTGCTGACTTGGAACACATTTGTTTTTTGTTTTTGAAACTATGCCATGCATTCTTGAAAGCATGACTCAACCTTACCAGCAGTCTCAGTGAGCTTGAAGTGGCCTCAACTAGAGGATTTATAGTCTTTGCAAACACAGGGCATATTTCTTTGTTTCCTTTTAGAAATTGAGAAGTGATTCATTTTCAGTAAACAAAGAGAGGATTACCAACACATTTACTAGTCTGAAATTCAGCTTCCACTGAATGCAATTCCTTTAGTTTCTAGTAAAGGCATTGCATATTTCAAGCAGTTATCTTTCTTCTTTAATTCACGTTCTTTCTTCCTGGCATGGAAAAGATTTGTAATTTAGCCCTCACTCAAACGCAAATAAGATGACTTTCAAAGGCCATTCAGGCCCTAATATGTGTCCTTTACAAGAACAAAAAACTGTGATTCTGAAGAATTTAAATGCAGATACTGTTGGCAGCCAGAGATGTTTTCTGTTGTTGGAATGCTAAAGAAAATTTTACTTTACAACTGCACTGTGCCACTCCTGACATTGACGGGTCTTGTATTCACCAGAGGCTGGGGAAGCGGGGGATTAAAATATCTTACCTGTCTGCATGGTATCCTTGGTGGTTATACAACAATAAAATATTCAGCAGTCTGAGACATTTACTGTTAAAACTGAAATACCACATTGAAACTAGTTGAGAGCGTGTGCACTCTATCGTGTTCCTACTTTCTTTAGATTAGCTTTCTATCATAATAACTGCATTAGTAGGGCTCATATTGTCTCAATTATAAAGTCAACTCAAGACATTAGCACTAGATTGCTTCAGCAAATCTCAAATGTTTTTAACTGTTGACAAAATATTCAGTTTCATTATGCCAAGTTCCAGAGTAAAACTATGGTAATGTAATCACTTCCTCAGAGTTTCATTATTTGCATGTTCCCAAAAAATCATTATAACTTTCTAGAATTATCCTGAATGGTTCAAAGTAAGCAGTTTTTGAGTCAGTGGGAATTGGAGAGGCAGCCGATATTCACTTATCCATTTGTTTATTAGAAATAGGTCACAGATAGCCAATTTTTGACATCCATCTTTTCATTTTCAAAAGAATTTTAGAAATAGCTCAGCTAATGTACCATAAATGTTCAAATTTTGATAATGAAACTAAAAGCCATATTAACAAATGAACCCATTGCTTTATGCACCAGAAAGTGAGAATTTTATTTTCCCCTTTTTTTCCTTGTTTGGTATCCACAAATTTTCTTGACAGAAATTCAGCATCAACTCCAAAAAATTCTTTTCAATTGAATATTTTTAGTCGTATGTCCCCTATTTAAAGTGTAGGAGAGGAAGAAGAATTTTTTCTTTACTTTCATGGTTGTTAGTTGAATGGGCCCTTATAACAAAAGACAGATTGACAAGAAAAGAACACACATTTATGAACATGTGTACCTCATGTATCCATCGGAGCTGTCTAGAGAAATCACTAAATCTCAGAGATGATTTAGACTTGGGCTTACATACAATCTCCCACTGAAACATAGAAGGAAGGATATGGGAAAAGCATAGTAAATAAAAGTTTGTTATGCAGATTTAAGTGGGTGCCTTCTCCATTGATAAGAGTCTCAAATGATTTATAATCATACATCTCTTCTTGGCTGGGGGTTGTGGGGCAGAAAGAGACAGAAAGAGAGAGAAACAGAGAGATAATTTTACAAATGGAGATTTTTTTGGATAGATGTTAATTTCTCTTACAAAAAGGGTAGCTTTAACTCTGGTTCCTTTTCGACTTTTCTTATGTGTCTGCCATTTCTCAAAATAATCAACTCAAAATAACCCTTATGCTAAAAAGGCATATTTTAGGGTGGCATGTTCTGGTCTCCTACAAAGGCTATTATTGGGGCTCAGAAACAATATCCCCAAATATGGCATTTTTGACAGGCTGCACTGAAGAAAACTTCAAGGTCTCTCTGACCTCTCTTAGAAGTTGAAGTTCCTCTATCTGCCTAAGATCCAGACCCACTGAGGAGAACAATTGTTCCTGTTCCCCTCTCTGTCCATTCCAGAAAAGATGACCAAGAATGTAACTACACCTGAAGAAACCCTTTTTTTCAAGGTGATGACTGTCTCCAATGGTCATTTAAATTTCAGAGAGAACTATTTGTAAGTTAATTTCTGGTTCCTTGGATCCAATCATTCTCCCTAGTAATCATTTATTTCTGTATTTAGAATTCCTCTTCTCCCTTTCCCATAACCTCTTCTGCCTGTCCAACCCCCAATTCTTTCTGTAAGTTTCTGTACCTCATCGAGAGTTTGGGTCTTCATTCTGAAGGCTCCAATATATACACATTAAATAAATTTGTGGGTCT
This sequence comes from Cheracebus regulus, assembly GCA_963574635.1. Classification (NCBI taxonomy): domain Eukaryota; kingdom Metazoa; phylum Chordata; class Mammalia; order Primates; family Pitheciidae; genus Cheracebus; species Cheracebus regulus. The sequence continues at coordinate 58,653 of CAUYQU010048598.1, forward strand.
TTTCTCCAATTAATTAATCTGCCTCATCTCAGTGATTTTTCATCAAACCATTGGGTAGCCAAGGACCTTGGCCTCAACATTGTCTATCAGAATTTAGGAATATTATCAGAAGAGGAAGGAGCATTTCACCTTATGATTTTTGGATTTTTAAACTACTAGCTTTATTAGACTGGGTGTTGGGAGTAAAATACTCTATTTTAAAATCCAGATATTTCCATTTACTAACAGAAGGTTTGATTGCATTATATTGAATAATGGAATACTCTGTAGTTATGTAATAAAAATAGTGGGAGTAGCAGCACAGGAATCCACTATCTGGCCTCACTGCTGCCTGAGACATGCCTTCTATCTTCAAGAGCTGCCAAAGACAAAGCTGCTGTAGCCAGACTGCCTTTCTAGATTCCTCCTCTCTGGTCAGGGCATCTCTGAAAGAGAAAGACAGCAGCCCCAGTCAGAGTCTTATAGATAAAACTCTCATCTCCCTGGGAAAGAGCACCGGGGGGCAGGGACGGTTGTGGGTGCAGCTTCAGCACACTTAAACTTTCTTGCCAGCCAGCTCTGAAGAGAGCAGCAGATCTCCCAGTACAGTACTTGAGCTCTACTAAGGGATACGTTGCCTCCTCAAGTGGGTCCCTGACCCCTGTGCCTACTGACTGGGAGACACCTCCCAGCAGGGATCAAAAAACGCCTCAAACAGGAGAGCTCTGGCTGGCATCTGGCAGTTGCCCCTCTGGGATGAAACTTCCAGAGGAAGGAACAGGCAGCAGTCTTTGCTGTTCTGCAGCCTCCACAGGTGATACCCAGGAAAACAGGGTCTAGAGTGGACTTTCATCAAACTCCAGCAGACCTGCAGCAGAGGGCCCTGACTGTTAGAAAGAAAACTAATAAACAGAAAGGAATAGCATCTACGTCAACAAAAAGGATGTCGACACAGAAACCCATCTGAAGGTTGCAAACATCAAAGACCAAAGGTAATAAATCCTTGATGATGAGGAAAAACCAGGGCAAGAAGGTTGAAAATTCCAAAACCCAGAATGCCTCTTTTCCTCCAAAAGATCACAACTCTTCGCCAGCAAGGGAACAACACTGGATGGAGAATGAGTTTGATGTACTGACAGAAATAGGCTTCAGAAGGTGGGTAACAACAAACTCCCCTGAGCTAAGGGAGCATGTTCAAACCCAATGCAAGGAAGGTAAAAACCTTGAAAAAAGGTTATAGGGATTGGTAACTAGAATAACTCGTTTAGAGAAGAACATAAATGACTTGATGGAGCTGAAAAACACAGGACAAGAACTTCGTGAAGCATACACAAGGATCAATAGCTGAACTGATTAAGCAGAAGAAAGGATACCAATGATTGAAGATCAACTTAATGAAATAAAGCATGAAGACAAGCTTAGAGAAAAAAGAAAGAAAAGGAATGAACAAAGCCTCCAAGAAATATGGGACTGTGGTGAAAAATCAAACCTACATTTGATTGGGGTACCTGAAAGTGGGGAGAATAGAAACAAGTTGGAAAATACTCTTCAGGCTATTATCCAGGAGAACATCCCCAACCTAGTAAGACAGGTCAACATCAAATTCAGGAAATACAGAGAACACCACAAAGATACTTCTCAAGAAGAGCAACTCCAAGACACATAATTGTCAGATTCACCAAGGTGGAAATGAAGAAAAAAATGTTAAGGGCAGCCAGAAGAAATGTTGGGTTACCGACAAAGGGAAGCCCATCAGACTAACAGTGGATGTCTCTGCAGAAACCCTACAAGCCAGAAGAGAGTAGGGGCCAATATTCAACATTCTTAAAGAAAAGAATTTTCAACCCAGAATTTCATATCCAGCCAAACTAAACTTTATAAGTGAAGGAGAAATAAAATCCTTTACAGACAAGCAAATGCTGAGGACCACCAGACCTGCCTAATAAGAGCTCCTGAAGGAAGCACTAAATGTGGAAAGGAAAAATCAATACCAGTCACTGTGAAAACATACCAAATTGTAAAGACCATCAATACAATGAAGAAACTGCATCAACTAATGGGCAAAATAACCAGCTAGCATCATAATGATAGGATCAAATTCACATGTAATAATATTAACCTTAAATGTAAACGGGCTAAATGCCCCAAATAAAAGACACAGACCGGCAAATTGGAAGAAGACTCAAGACTCATTGGTACGCTATATTCAGGAGACCTATCTCATGTGCAAAGACACACATAGGCTCAAAATAAAGGGATGGAGGAATATTACCAAACAAATGGAAAGCAAAAAAATAAAAATAAAGCAGGGGTTGCAATCCTAGTCGTCTCTGATAAAACAGACTTTAAACCAACAAAGATCAAAAAAGACAAAGATGGGCATTACATAGTGGTAAAGGAATCCATGCAACAAGAAGAGCTAAGTATCCTAAATATATGTACCCAATACAGGAGCACCCAGATTCATAAGTAAGTTCTTAGAAATCTACAAAGAGACTTAGATTCCCACACAATAATAGTGGTAGACTTTAATATCCCACTGTCAATATTAGATCAATGAGACAGAAAATTAGTAAGAATATTCAGGACTTAAACTCAGATCTGGACCAAGCAGAACTAGTAGACATCTACAGAACTCTCCACCCCAAATCAACAGAATATACATTCTTTTCAGCACCACACCATACTTATTCTAAAATTAACCACATAATTGGAAGTAAAACACTCCTCAGCAAATGAAAAGAACGTAAATCATAACAAACAGTTTCTCAGACCACAGTGCAATCAAATTAGAACTCAGGATTAAGGAACTCACTCAAAACTGCACAACTACATGGAAACTGAATGACCTGCTCCTGGATGACTACTGGGTAAATAACAAAATTAAGTCAGAAATAAGTTCTTTGAAACCAATGAGAACAAAGACATAATGTACCAGAATCTCTGTGACACAGCTAAAGCAGTGTTTAGAGGACTGAAATTTATAGCACTAAATGACCACAGGAGAAAGCAGGAAAGATCTCAAATCACTACCCCAACATCACAATTAAAAGAACTAAAGAAGCAAGAGAAAACAAATTCAAAAGCTAACAGAAGACAAAATATAACTGAATCAGAGAAGAAACGAAGGAGATAGAGACATAAAAAACCCTTCAACAATCAGTGAAACCAGGAGCTGGTTATTTGAAAAGATTAACAAAATAGATAGATTGCTAGCCAGCCTAATAAAGAAGAAAAGAGAGAATCAAATAGACACAATAAAAAATGATCAAGGGCGTATCACCACTGATCCCACAGAAATGCAAACTACCATCAGAGAGTACTATAAATACCTCTACACAAATAAACTAGATAATCTAGAAGAAATGGTTACATTTCTGGACACATACAGCCTTCCAGTGACTAAACCAGGAAGAAGTTGCATCCCTGAATAGACCAATAACAAGTTCTGAAATTGAGGTAGTAATTAATAGCTTACCAACCACAAAAGGCCCAGGACCAGATGGATTCACATCTGAATTTTACCATGGGTACAAAGAGGAGCTGGTCTAATTCCTTCTGAATCTATTCCAAACAATAGAAAAAGAGGGACTCCTTAATTCATTTTATGAGGCCAGCATTATCCTAATACCAAAACATGGCAGAGACACAACTAAAAAAGAAAATTTCAGGCCAATATCTCTGATGAACATCGACATAAAAATCTTCAGTAAAATTCTGGCAAACCGAATCCAGCAGCACATGAAAAGCTTATCTACCATGATCAATTTGGTTTCATCCGTGGAATGCAAGGCTGATTCAACATACACAAATCTATAAACGTAACTCATCACATAAACAGAACCAATGACAAAACCACAAAACCACATGATTATCTCAACAGATGCAGAAAAGGCCTTTGATAAAATTCAACACCCCTTCATGCTAACAACTCACAATAAACTAGGTATTGATGGAACATATATCAAATAATAGCTATTTATGACAGACCTACAGCCAATATGATACTGAATAGGCAAAAGCTGGAAGCATTCCCTTTGCAAACTGGCACTAGACAAGGGTGCCCTCTCTCACCACTCCTAGACAATGTAGTATTGGAAGTTCTGGCTAGGGCAATCAGGCAAGAGAAAGAAATCAAGGGTATTCAAATAGGAAGAGAGGAAGTCAAATTGTCTCTGTTTGCAGATGACATGACTGTATATTTAGAAAACCCCATCATCTCAGCCCAAAATCTCCTTAAGCTAATAAGCAACTTCAGCAAAGTCTTAGGATATAAAATCAATGTGTAAAAATCACAAGCATTTTAATATACCAAAATAGACAGCCAAATCATGAGTGAATTCCCATTCACAATTGCTACAAAGAGAATAAAATACCTAGGAATATAACTTAGAAGGGATGTAAAGGACTTCTTCAAGGAGAACTACAAACCACTGCTCAAGGAAATAAGAGCGAATACAAATGGAAAAATATTCCATGCTTATAGATAGGAAGAATAAATATTGTGAAAATGGCCATACTGCCTAAAGTAATTTACGGATTCAATGCTATCCCCATCAAGCTACTATTGACTTTCTTCACAGAATTAGAAAAAACTACTTTAAATTTTATATGGAGTCAAAAAAGAGCCCATATAGCCAAGAAAATCCTAAGCAAAAAGAACAAAGCTGGAAGCATCACACTATCTGTCTTCCAACTATACTACAAGGCTACAGTAATAAAAACAGCATGGTACTGGTACCAAAACAGGGATATAGACCAATGGAATACAACTGAGGCCTCAGAAATAATGCCACACATCTACAACTATTTGATCTTTGACAAATCTGACAACAAATGGGGAAATGATTCCCTGTTTAATAAATGGTGTTGGGAAAACTGGTTAGTCATATGCAAAAACTGAAACTGGACCCCTTCCTTACACATTATACAAACATTAACTCAAGATGGATTAAAGACTTAAATGTAAGACCTAAAATGATAAAAACCCTAGAAGAAAACCTAGGCAATACCATTAAGGAATAGGCATGGGCAAAGACTTCATGACTGAAACACCAAAAGCAATGGCAACAAAAGTCAAAATCAAATGGGATCCAATTAAGCTTAAGAGCTTCTGCACAGCAAAAGAACTGTCATCAGAGTGAAGAGGAAACCTACAGAATGGGGAGAAAATTTTTGCAATCTATCCATCTGATTAAGTTCTAATATCCAGAATTTACAAAGAACTTAAATCTACAAGAAAAAAACAGCTCCATAAAATTGTGGGCAAAGGATATGAACAGGCTCTTCTCAAAAGAAGACATTTTTGTGACCAATAAACATATGAAAAAAAGCTCATAATCACTGGTCATTAGAGAAATGCAAATTAAAACTACAGTGAAATACCATCTCACGCCAGTTAGACTAGTGATCATTAAAAAGTCAGGAAACAAAATCTCCTTAAGCTAATAAGATGTCTCCAACAGATGTTGGAGAGGATGTGGAGAAACAGGAAGGCTTTTACACTGTTTGCGGCAGTGTAAATTAGTTCAACCATTGTGGCAGACAGTGTGGTGATTCCTCAAGGATGTAGAACCAGAAATGCCATTTGACCCAGCAATCCCATTACTAGTATATACCCAAAAGATTATAAATCATTCTACTATAAAGACACATGCACTCATGTTTGGAACCAACCCATATGCCTATCAATAGTAGACTGAATAAAGAAAATGTAGCACATATTTACCATGGAATACTATGCAGACATAAAAAAGGATGAGTTTGTGTCCTCTGTAGGGACATGGATGAAGCTGGAAACCATCATCGTCTGCAAACTAACACAGGAACAGAAAACCAAACACTGCATGTTCTCACTCATAAGTGGGAGCTGAACAATGAGCACACATGGATACAGGGAGGGGAACATCACACACTGGGGCCTGTCGGGGGTGGGGGCCTAGGGGAGGGATAGCATTAGGAGAAATATCTAATGTAGATGATGGGTTGATGGGTGCAGCAAACCACCATGACACATACATGGCTATGTAACAAACCTGCACGTTGTGCACATGCATCCCAGAACTTAAAGTACAATTTTAAAAAATAGTGTTAGACATGCTTTTCTTTTACCACCTACCAAGGTCTCTTTACTATAAAAATAGCTACAAAATGAGGCGAGTTTCATTTCTCTATATAGAATTGGGTATCCTGACCTTTTTTTAAAAATCATGTTTCAAATTGCACACTTTGATGAATTTTCTCATCTGTCTTGCTTTCATATCTTAACTCAAGATGTGTTAGCATAAATCTTTCAATGTTGATATTTTAACCACTAGCATTTCTTGAGGTTTTGGTAGCAAATTTGATGATATTTTGAAGTTTTAGTTGTGGTAGGCAAATAGTTTGATGATCCAGAGTTTAAGAGTCAAAATTGTTCTGATTTTTATAGTTCAAGTTTAACCCAATTTCCCAGAAAACTTTTTCTATCATAATCATGTTATTTCCCATGAACTAAAATTACTACTCTAGTTCATTTAATAAATGTAAAAACTGAAAAACCTCAAAAGGAAACCTGCTTATAGTTTTTTCTTTAATATAATTTAATATTAAAATAAAGGCTTTATTTCCCAGTTTGTGTAAAGACTAATTCAACGCAATTTTCATTGCGTTTGGGAAAAGCAAGAAGTAAAACTGCATTTGGGGAAAGCAAGAATCTAAATGTTTTAACCCTGGTAATCATCTGTCATTTCTACTAGTTAGAAAATGTCATTTCATCTAGACTTCTCTAAAGGGAAACAGTTTGAAAATATTCTTTAAGCCATTTAGTCCCAAGTTCCTTCCCTGTTGTCAGCTCAGAGAAACGATGGCCTAAGTCTTAAAAGATAGCGCAGTTCAGTGAGTAGCAGTTCCTAGTATGGATCATTCAGGACTCCCAGTAAATGGCGATAGGCTTAAAATAGTGGGAGGAAAGAGTGTAGTATTTTTAATTTAAAGCTTTCACATTTTAAGTGATATCTTTGAATAATAAGGTAATTAATGTGATATAAATATCAATATATGGTATGAGATAATTTTATTAATAAAATTATCACTGTCCTTTGATTTGCATATTACATTACAGTTTGCAATGCTTTTTTACATATATAAGGATTCTTCAGTTTCCTAGGCAATTTGGTGACATTTAGTATATTCACAATGTTGTGCAACTACCACCCATAGTAAGTTCCAAAACATTTTGGTCATTCCAAAACTCCATAACCATTAAGCAGTCACTTTCCACTTACTCTTTCCCGCAGCCCCTGTCAACCACCAATCTGCGTTTTGTCTTTGTGACCTATTATAGTTATATCATATAATGGCATCATGCAGTATGTGACTTTATTTGTGTCTGGTTTATTTCACTTAGCATGTTTTTGAGGTTCATCCATGTTATAATGGGTAACAGTACTTCATTCTTTTTTAGGGCTGAATAATAGTCATATATATATATACATATATATATACATATACATATATATGTATACACATACATATATACATATACATATATATATGTATATGTATGTGCTACATTTTATTTGTCTGTAACCACCCAATGGGTTTACCTTGTCCACCTCCTAGACAGAGTCAATTTATCAAGACAGGGGAATATTGCAGTAGAGAAAGAATAATTCACTTAGTGCCAGCTACATGGGAGACCAGAGTTTTATTATTACTCAAATCAGTCACCTCAAGAATTCAAGAATTGGGGTTTTTAAGGACAATTTGATGGGTAGGGGCCAGTGATTCAGAAGTGCTGATTGGTTGGGTCAGAGGTGAAATTATAAGGTGTTGCAGCTATCTTCTGCACTGAGTCATTTCCCTGGTGGGGGGTATAATACTGAATGAGCCAGTTTATCAAACTGGGTGATGCCAACTGATCCATCAAGTACAGAGTCCACAAAATATCTCTAGCACTCATCTTAGGTTTTGCAACAGTGATGTTATCCCCAGGAGCAACTTGGGGAGGATCAGAATCTTGTAGCTTCTACCTGCACGACACCTAAACAATAATTTCTAATCTTGTGGCTACTGTGTTAGTCCTACAAAGGCAGTCTAGTACCCAGGCAGGAAGGGAGTTTGTTTTGGGAAAGGACTGTTATTGACTTTTTTTCAAAGTTTAACTGTAAACTAAATTCCTCCCAAAGTTAGTTTGGCCTATGCCCAGAAATGAACATGGACAGCTTGGAGTATAGAAACAAGATGGAGTTGGTCAGATCTCCTTCACTATAATAATTTTCTGTTATAATTTTGTGATGGTAGTTTCATATTCATTCATCTGTTGGTGGACATTTGGATTATTTCTACATTTTGATTATTGTGAATAGTATATGTATGAAGTTATGTGTACAGGTATTTGTTTGAATACTTGTTTTCGATTCTTTTGGATATTTCCTTAGGAGTGGAATCGCTGAATAATATGATAGCGCTATGTTCAATATTTGAGGAAATGTCAAGCTGTTTTCTACAGCAGCTGTGCTATTTTACATTTGCAAGGACTGTGTATAATGGTTACAATTTCTTTTGTACGACTGTGTATAATGGTTACAATTTCTTTCAATACAATTAACTGTGTATAATGGCTACAATTTCTTTTTTTTTTAAATTCAGACTCTACTTCAATAGGTGCAAAAGGAGTCTCAAACACCACTTGTTATTTATTTTTTCAGTTATAGCCAACCTAGTAACTGTGAACTGATGTCTGCATTTTGCATTTCCTAAATGCAAATGACGAACATCTGTTCATGTGCTTATTGGACATTTGTGTATTTTCTTTGGAGATGTGTCTATTCAAAACCATTGCCCATTTTTATATTGGGTTGTCTTTTTATTGTTGAATTGTAAGAGTTTTTGGTGTATTCTGGGTACTAGACCTTTATCAGAAACATAATATGCAAATGTTTTCTCTCATTCTGTAGGTTGTCTTTTCACTTTCATGATAATATCTTTTGATGCACAAAGCTTTTTAATGTTGATGAAGTCCAATTTATCTTTTTTTCCTCTGTTACTTATGCTTTTGGTGATATCTAAAAATTCATTAGTAAATTCAAGGTTATGAAGATTATGTCCCTGTTTTCTTTCAAAGTTTTATAGCTTTAGCTCTTCTTTTAGGTTGTTGATACCTTTGAGTTAATTTTTGCATATGATGTGACGTAGGAGTTCAACTTCATTTTTTTGCATGTGCATATTCAGTTGTAGTATCCTATGTTGAAGAGAACTCACAGAATTTAAAAGATTGTATTTTAAATGTAATATTTAATGTACATATAATAAATTCTCACTTAACATTGTTGATAGGTTCTTGGAAACTGTGACTTTAAGTGAAACTAGATATAATGAAACAAAATTTTTTTTCTCATCAACATTAATGAAATGACGTTGAATGAAATGAAATTATTCAAGGATCTGCTATTTGTCATTTTGCTTAAACTCATAGTATCCAACAACTTGTTGATGATTTTAAGTGAGGACATATGGTAAAATCTTTTAAATATATATGTAAAGTATAAAGCCTAATAAAATGTTGAACACTTTTGATACTACCACTCAACTGGAAAAATAGCACATATGAATACATTATATTATTCTATGTGTTTCCATTTATTTCATTTACTACACCCATATACCTGCTCCTCTCTGAGAAAACTGTTTTACATTTTGTTTTTATATTTTTCTTACTTTAAAAGATTTTTTTATTTCATGTGTATGTATTACTATAACATATTACTTGTTTGAGCTTTATAAATTTAATAAATGTACTCTATTTCAGATTTGCTTTTATTTTTATTCAACATTGTATCTATGAAATTCATTTGCAATAAATATTGCATTTTCTTTTTACTTCTGGTGTCATTTTCCATTCTATAATTTATTACCATTCGATTATTCATCTTCAATTGATTCACATTTGAGTTATTTTCAGTTTAGGGGAACAATGTTGTTCTGGTCATTTTTATACATGGATTTTGATGCAAGAGTTTCTCAAGACCATATCTCCAAAAGTAGAATTGCTTGTTCAGAGAGTATGTGTTCAATTTCATGAAATAAAGCCAAATCATCTTCCAAAATGGTTTTTGGCAAGATACAGCCCCACCAGTAATATATTGATGAGCCTGTTGATCCACATCCTCTCTACCTCTGACTTTGTTTAGACTTCTTAAATTTTATCAACCTAGTAGATATAAATGGCATCACATTGTGAAAGTAATTTGCATTTTATCTATGATTACTAATGAAGTTGAACATCTTTTTAAATATTTACTGGCTGTATGTTTTATTTATCTTCTTGAAATGCCTGTTCAGGTCTTTTGTACGTTTTTAATATTTTTACATTGATTTGTAAGACTTTGTTTTACTCTAATTGTCAATTATGTATTGCAAATATCTTCTTCCAGTTTCTGGTATGAATTTTTACTTTATGACATCTTCTGATGAATAGTGGTTCTTAATTTTAATATATTTAAGTTTATCAAGCTTTTAAGTGTTAATATTTTTGATGTTTGGCTTACAAATTTTTTTTTCCATCCCAATGTCAGAAAAATATTCTATTTGTTTCAAGAGTTTTGAAATTTAACTTTTCACATTAAAGTTCTTTATCCATACAAAATTATATTTTGCACTTAAGTTTATTCATATGTAAGATGGAAGTAATGGTACTTAATTCAAAGATAATTGTGAAGATTAAATTAGTTAATACAGGGGTCACCAATGCCTGGGCTGCAGACTGCTACTGGTTTGTGGCCTGTGATGAATGGGGCCACACAGCAGGAGGTGAGCTGTGGGTGAACCAGCATTACTGCCTGAGCTCTGCCTCCTGTCAGATCAGTGGCAGCATTAGATTCTCATAGGAGTGGGAACTCCATTGTGAACTGCACTTGCAGGGGATCTGGATTGTATTCTCCTTATGAGAATATAGCTAATGTCTGATGATCTGAGGTGGACCAAAATCACCCTCCACCCCCACCACAGTCTGTGGAAAAAATGTCTTCCAAAAAACTTGTTCCTGGTGCCAAAACGTTTGGGGACCGCTGAGTTAACATACACCAGGTACTTGGAAAAGTACCTAACATAATGTAATAAATGTTTAGCAATTACTGTTTTTATGGTTTAAATTGGTACTCTAATTCTGTTTTTCCATATGAATAATCAATTATTCTGGCATCATTGATGAATATCTTCTTGGCCTACTATTTTTTAATGTCATATAAGATAGTTGCATATATGCATGGATTGTTTCTGGGATTTCTACTTTTTCCATTAGGTAGTTCATCTGTATTTGCTCCAATATTTCACTGTCTTGATGATTATAACTTTCCAATAAAAGTTTACAACTGGCAGAGGAAGTCTCATCAACTTCTATTTTTTTAAATCAGATTTTTAACTTTACTTTGCTTTTCCTTATTAATCTTTTTTCTTTCTTTTAAATTGTACTTTAACTTCTGGGTTTCATATGCAGATGGTGCAGGATTGTTATACACCTGCCATGGTGGTTTGCTGCATCCATTCTCCTGTCACCTACATTAGATATTTCTCCTAATATTATTCCTCCCCAATCTCTCCACCCCCTGCTATCCTTCCCCTAGCCCCCCTACCCCCCAACAGGCCCCAATGTGTGATGTTCCCCTCCCTGTGTCTATGTGTTCTCATTATTCAGTACCCACTTATGAGTGAGAACATGTGGTTTTTGGTTTTCTGTTCTTTTGTCAGTTTGCTGAGAAAGATGTTTTCCAGCTTTATCCATGTCCCTGCAAAGGACATGAACTCATCATTTTTTATGGCTGCATAGTATTCTATGGTGTATAGGTGCCACGTTCTCTTTGTCCAGTCTGTCATTGATGGGCATTTGGGTTGGTTCTAGGTGTTTGCTATTGTAAACAGTGCCACGATGAATATGCGTGTGCATGTGTCTTTAAAATAGAACAAATTATAGTCCTTTGGGTATATACCCAGTAATGGGATTGCTGGGTCAAATGGAATTTCTATTTCTAGATCCTTGAGGAATCTCCACACTGTATTCCACAATGGTTGGACTACTTTACACTCCCACCAAAAGTGTAAAAGCATTCCTATTTCTCCACATTCTCTCTAGCATCTGTTGTCTCCAAATTTTTTGATGATCACCATTCTAATTGGCATGAGATAGTATCTCAATGTGGCTTTGATTTGCATTTCTCTAATGACAAATGATGATGAGTATTTTTTTTATATGTTTGTTGGCTGCATAAATATCTTCTTTTGAAAACTGTGTATTCATATCCTTTACCCACTTTTTGATGGTTTTTTTTCTTGTACATGAGTTTATGTTCTTTGTAGACTCTGGATATTAGACCTTTGTCAGGTGGGTAGCTGGCAAAATTTTTTTTTCCTATTCTGTCAGTTGCCAATTCACTCTAATTATTTCTTTTGCTGTGCAGAAGCTCTTAAGTTTAATTAGATCCCATTTGTCTATTTTGGCTTTTGTTGCCATTGCTTTTAGTGTTTTAGTCACGAAGTCCTTGCCTATGCCTATGTCCTGAATGGTATTGCCTATGTTTTCTTCTAGGGTTTTTATGGTGTTAGGTCTTATGTTTAAGTCTTTAATCCATCTGGAGTAATTTTTTGTATAAGGTGTAAGAAAGGGGTCCAGTTTCAGCTTTCTGCACATGGTTAGCCAGTTTTTCCAACATTTATTAAATATGGAATCCTTTATCCATTGCTTGTTTTTGTCAGATTTGTCAGAGATCAGATGGTTGTAGATGTGTGACATTAATTCTGAGGCCTCTGTTCTGTTCCATTGGTCTATATATCTGTTTTGGTATCAATCCCATGCTGTTTTGATTACTGTAACCTTGTAGTATAGTTTGAAGTCAGGTAGCATGATGCCTCTAGCTTTGTTCTTTTTGCTTAGGATTGTCCTGGCTATGTGTGCTCTCTTTTGGTTCCATATGAAGTTTAAGGTGGGTTTTCCCAGTTCTGTGAAGAAGATAAATAACATTTATGGGGATTACATTGAATCTGTAAGTTACTTTGGGCAGTATGGCCACTTTCACGACATTGATTCTTCCTAACCATGAGTGTGGAATGTTTTTCCATCTGTTTGTGTCCTCTCTTATTTCGTTGAGCAGTGGTTTGTAGTTCTCCTTGAAGAGGTCCTTCACATCCCTTGTTAGTTGTATTTCTAGGTATTTTATTCTCTTTGTAGCAATTGTGAATGGGAGTTCACATGATTTGGCTGTTTGTCTGTTATTGGTGTATAGGAATGCTTGTGATTTTTTCAAATTGATTTTATATCCTAAGACTTTGCTGAAGTTGCTTATCAGCTTAAGGAGATTTGGGGCTGAGACGAGGGGGTCTTCTAAATATACAATTGTGTCATCTGCAAATAGAGACAATTTGACATCCTCTTTTCCTAATTGAATACCCTTTATCTTTTTCTTGCCCAATTGCTCTGGCTAGAACTTCCAATACTGTGTTGAATAGGAGTGGTGAGAGAGGCTACCCTTGTCTAGTGCCAGTTTGCAAAAGGAATGCTACCAGTTTTTATTCAGTATGATATTGGCTGTGGGTTTGTCATAAAAAAAGAAAATTTCAGGTCAATATCTATGATGAACATTGATGTGAAAATCCTCAACAACATATTGGCAAACAGAATCCAACAGCACTTCAAAGAGCTTATCCATCATGATCAAGTTGGCTTCATCCCTGGGATCCAAGGCTGCTTCAAAATACGCAAATCTCTAAATGTAATCTATCATGTAAACAGAACCAAAGACAAGAACCATACGATTATCTCAATAGATGCAGAGAAGGAGTTTGACAAAAGTCCACAGCGCTTTATGCTAAAAACTCTCAATAAACTAAGTATTGATGGAACATATCTCAAAATATTTCTCCAATTTCTTTAAGTTATAGAACAATTAAATTTTTTTCTTAAGTCAAATTCGTGTACAGTATTAATTTTTTTCATTTTATATAGTTTTCAGGTTTATTGGCATAAAGTAGATAATAGAAATCCCTTATCTTCTTTTAAAATTTCTTCCATATCTATACTTTTGTCTTATTTATCTATATTCCTAATGCTGTTTATTTATGTTTTTCTCTTTATTAATTAGTTTTGGCTGAGGCTTTTCTGTTTTATTAGTCTTTTGAAAGAATGAACTTTTTACATTACTGATTTTCTCGGTTATAAATATTTTGTTAGTTTCTGTTGTTATTTCTTTCCTTATCTATCTTTGGGTTGGTTTTATTGTTATTTTAATAACTTCATAACTGAATATCTAAATTACAAGCCAGTCTTTTATAATATGTGAGCTTAACCACCACTTCTATTGTATCCCCAAAATGTTAATATGTAGTATTTTCATTATTATTCAGTCTAGAAATTTTTAACTTCCATTATGATTTCTTATTGAATTTTATTGTGAATTTACTTACAGTGTGTTTTAACTTGCCCCAGTTTATGGATACATTCTGTTATTGATTTCTGATTTAATTGCAGTATGGCCAGAGAACATGCTTTATATGATATTGAAGTGCTGAGATTTTTTTAGATGGCCTACTATATAATCAGTTATGAAATGCCTATGTGTGCCTGAGTCTAATTTTTAAGAAGTAAATTTTATTGTCTATATTTAAGGTATACAACATGATATTATGAATACATGTAGAGAATAAAGGGGTTACTATGATAAAACACACTAACATAGCCATCATCTCACTTTAGTCATTTTTTTTTGTTTTTATTGCAAGTTACTCATTCTTTTTGTTTTTATTGCAAGAATAGCAAAAATCTACACACTTAGCATGAATCATTTAGTAGATCTTTAGACTCGTTCATCCTACATATCTGCTACTTTTGTAGGTTAGAGGATATTGCTTAAATCTTGAGTACAGAGTTTGAAATACATCATTTAGGTCAAGCTTCTTGTGTTCAAATAATTTATGCATTTTTGAGTTTTTGCCTCTTTAGTAATTGACAAATGTATTTAAATCTCTAACTATGATGATGAATTTTTGAATGTATTTCTATAATTCTGTCAATTTTATTTTATATAATTTTAGCCTATTTTAGTAGGTATATAAAATTTAGAATATTTCTGTCTTCTTTGTGAACTGAATTTTATCACTGTGTATAAATAATCTTATTATTTAAATTATTTTACCTTAAAGTATGTTTTTCTTTTGTTAATATAACCAAACATTTGTCTGATATATATTTTTCTATTTTTTTTTTACTTTCAAACTATGTTCTTGTGCATTGACAGTGTATCTTGCAAAACACGCACACATACACACACATACACAAATACAATCGGAAATCCTATGTTCTTAGTCCACTGGCATTTATTTAAATTATTTATATATTCAAAAATTTAAAACTATCTTGCTCATGTATGTTTATTACACTTTTTCTTCTTTTTTAAAAAAGTGATAAGTGTACTTTGTGCATTCAACTTTCTTCTCTCTTCTGGTTTGGAATTTTTAGTCTATTTCAATTATTTTGTTAATTTTGCTTGAAATTTTAAGGTGATATTTAACTCCAAGTTTAAGTCCTGAAAGTGGAAAATTTTACAAAGAAAAGTAATCTTTAGGGCAGTGTTTGATAATGGATTCTCCATGGAAAAATAGCTGCAGTTGAGGGGATATCATAATTGTTTTCTCTCCATTCACAGGATCAGAATCCCTTCTGCACTGAAGAACCAGAAGAACTAGGCAGAAAAGAAAGAATGTTGATATTCAGTGTGTAGGACACAAGAAGGGACTGGAGAATTAAGAGTTGATTATTTCTATAGATGGGGATGAAACATCCTGAGGAACAGTGGAGAAATTGGAAACACTAGTTAGGAAATGCATAAGTGGGAGAGGACTATGAATTTTGAAGAGAGAGGGGAAGTGTTGAGGAACAAGGAATCCTATATGTGGAAGAGTTCCTAAATACTAGGAAGCAAGGCCTTTCTCATTGTAGAAAAGTGAGTTTAGGAATGAGCAGAGTTAAAAGCATATTATTCTATCTCACCAACCCAACTCAACTCTGTTTGACTTTGGAAAACTGCCTAAACTCTACAGAAAGGAACTCCTTGAATTTCCATAAAGATACTGGGTAATGAAGTGGTGTCAGAAGCAGATATTGAGAAGTTTCTCCCATTATGGTCTTCTGTGGTCACAATTAGGACTCTTATTGGGAACTATAGAGAAGTGAGGAGCAAATATCTGCAAACCACATTCAAAATAGAGAACAGTTTCCTGGGGTTCTGTTCCCCAGGGGAGCATTCTGTAAGACCGTAAAGGCAGAAACCTACCACATGGTTTACATAAGTACAGTAGTGTACACGCGCATATGGTGAGTCTTGTTAGAGGAGAAATACAGAATGTGGTGGGAGTGACCAGAGACTCCCAGAAGGACTTGTTTAAGCTTGAGTCTTAAAGTATAAACAAGAGTTATCTAGGTGTAGGTGATGTTGCTTCCATAAGTGAAGAGAAATTTCTAGGCACAGAGAAGAACACATTATAAAGTCTTAAAGGTTAAAGAGAATGTGGTATGTTTGACAGACTGAAAATTTAATGTGGAGCATAAAACATGGAAGGAAGTGGCATGAGATGAGCTTCAAAAGGCAGGAAGGAGCCAAATGTCCTCATAAACCATGTCATAGATTTGGAATTTAATCCTATAGGCAATAAAAAGCCATTAGAAGTTCTAATTTGCTTTGGTTTTACAAGTAATTGACATGATCTAGTCTGCGTCTTTGAAAATGCATCCTGGCTGCTGTGTGAATTGGAAGGGTACAGTGAGAGTGATTATGATGTCCATTGTAACATCCAAGAGAACAATGATGGTAGCTTCTGCAAGGGTGGGGAAAAAGGGAGCTACGAACAGATTTGAGAAATATTTAGAAGGCAGATAAACTAAGATTGGTGAGGACTAGATAATGGAAGAGAGAAGAAAGAGTCAAGAATGACTCTTAGATTGCTGGATTGATTAGCTTTGGTGCCATTTATTAAACTAGGGAAACTTGGAAAAGTAACAAGTTTGTGGGATGGCACAGAGGACAGACAATAAGCTCAGTTTGATACAAGTCAAATTGACAATGGAGAGCCAGGTAGAAATTTACAGGCATGCTCCCACCTCAGTACTTTTCCTGCTATTTTTACCTGGAGCACTCTTCTCAGACTTATCTACATGGCTCACTTCCTCACCCTTGTTAGGCAACAGCTCAGATGTCCCTTTCTTAGTGAGATTTTTTCCTGACCACCTTATTTGAAAAAGTAGTAGCCTTCTCCCCCATTAACTCAGCATTCTCTGTCTTCTCTCTATGCTTTATTTTCTTTTGTAGCACTTATTATTTTGGCTTTTCTCATATCCCCTCTATCTGGAATATAGCCTTATCCTTCCAAAACAGCCACAAGGCTCAGTTTACATCTTAGCTCCTCTGGGAAGCCTTCCTTGAGATCTCTAGGCTAGGTTAGGAGAGCTCTTCCCAGGGGTCTCATTTCTTATATTGAACATCTCCACCACTTTACATTGTAACGTCTGCTGATTCAGGACTCTTTTCCTCTGGCTTGTAAGCCCTGGGAGGGCAAGGACTATATATTTAGATCCTTGACACTTAGCACAGACAATATGCTAAGTATTTGTTGCATGAAAGAAATAATTCTGAGAAACTACCATGGAGCACATTAAAGAATGTCTTTCCTTTCATCTGCCATTGAATGGATGTTTAACCATTGGACTTTTGATGTATTTTTCTTCCCAGAATATGTTTCCCCTTCTAGTAATAGCACCTCCATTACCTTTGGATGATTAGTTTTCTCCATCGCATGCAATATTAGTTAGATTCTTAGTCAATATATCTGACTTTATCCATTCCAATGGGTGGAAGAGTACATGCAATTCTAGACGAGCAGTGTTTCTCACCTTAAAATTTGTATCTAGAATAGAGGATATGAAATGGTTAGGACTGAATAATCATCTCATCTCCCTGACTATACCATTCTGTAGGTTCTTCTCTCCAGATCACTGAAAATTTCCTAGTTTCTGTCATTTCTAAAGCCAGATTGTCAGGTTTTTTTTTGATTTGATGAGTAATCCATTTTCTTCTAATCAATTCATTTCTTGGACTTAAGTGCACAGAGTTGATTCCTGTTTAATCTAACCAAAAAATATTAATTAAAACTGAGATTAGTACTGCTAGTTAGGGAGATGATCAAAAAGTCTGTTAATGTGGAGGATACCAGAAAATGACATGCACATATCTTAAATATTTTATTTGATCACCATACTCGTGAATATTCATCTGCCATCTTTTGATGCAGGGTTAAGGCTATTTAGTATAGTTTTAGTTTTTTGAAATACCTATACCCAAAATATATGTCATATAATCCCAATTCTAATTTCTTTAAATTAGAGAAGTTAAACACATTTGTGAAACAATTTAAGGGCAGAATTCTAGATTCTTACACAATTTCCTTGATTATTTATAATTATCTGCTGGGATTTAATTGAACAGAGATTTTTAAAAGATGTTCATTGAGTGTTTCTAACAGTTTTATGTAAACAAAATTATTTTTTTCTCATTCATATTTTATAAATTTACCAAATGTTTCACTAAATTGTTCTATATTAATAATAACTGGCAAAAAAAAACAGGATTTGAGAACAAATATATTTTACTATTGGTAAGCACACATCTCAATTGGAGGTGGGAATGCAAGGAGCCTGTGAAAGACAGCCTGCCAGATGGGAAAGTTTAGCTTGCTTTTGTTATCTATGAGAACATAAAGGACTTTAATCGATCCTGGATAAATGAATGCCATTAAAGACCAGTTTTATTAGACTCATATTTAACTTTAGAGTTTCTCAAGGAAAATACCATTTCTTTGGTTTCTTGTTGTATAATACCTCTTCTTGATTTTCTCAATTAGAAGAAAATGGATTATTTTGGAGTGTGATAAGAATATTTCTTTTGGAGCATTACTATCTACCATGCTGAATGTTTCAGTCCATTTTGTGCTACTATAATAGAATACCTGAGACTGGGTAATTTATAATGAAGAGAAATGTATTTTCTCACAGTCCTGGCGACTGAGAGTACAGGATCAAGGTGCTAGCATCTGTGCGGTCCTTCTTAATGTGTCATCACCTGGCAGAAGGTGGAAGGGCAGGCCAGGCGCAGTGGCTTATGTCTGTAATCCCAGCACTTACATGCTTGTAATCCCAGGAAGGGAGGCCAAAGCGAGCAGATTACCGGAGTTCAGAGTTCGAGACCTGCCTGGCCAACATGGTGAAACCCTATCTCTACTAAAAATACAAAAATTAGCCAGACGTGGTGGCACACACCTGTAGGCCCAGCCACTTGGGAGGCTGAGACAGGAGACTCACTTGAACCCAGGAGGCAGAGATTGCAGTAAGCCGAGATCATGCCACTGCACTCTAGCCTGGGCAACAGAGCAAGACTCTGTCTAAAAAAAAAAAAAAAAAAAAAGTGGAAGGGCAAAGAAGCAAAGAGGGCTGGACTTGCCGTTCATAACAGCATTAATCACACCAATGAAGGTGAAGCCCTCAATGACCAGCTCACTTCCAAAATACTCCACCTCTCAGTACTGTTAAGATGGCAATTAGATATCAACAAAAGTTTTGGAGGGAACAGATACTCAAACCGTAACACTGAACAAGTGGTTAAAGGAATATAACTATGGTTCAACAGGCATGTAGTTAGCATTCTAATGTGATTGGCTCTATTGCAGGATGCAGGTGTACATAGATGAATCAGAAGTGGTTTGGGTCTACATGAAACACAATAGAGAAAGGGATGTAGTTACTTCAGCACCCAAAATATAATGTGACCTTGGAAGACCAGACATGGTGTGTGGTCTTGAGTTTCCCATGGGCCAGTTGTTTAAAGACAGGACAAGGACATATGAAACTAGCTAGGTCGTAATTCAAGATAGTTGATGCTTCAGTGCCAGAGTGATGATAGCAGATAGCAGGTGCTCCAGTAAGAAGAGACCTGAGATACCTATTACAGAAGGTCTCAGGATATTGACCCTGAAATACATACATTTATTCATTTATCATTTATCAAAATTCTGTGCACTACTTTGTGCCAGGCAGTGCTCCAGAAATTAGGGTTATAAGAGTGAATAAGGCATATAAATTTCTTCCTTTGGAGAGCTAAGTTGGGAGTGTGTGAATGTTTGGGGCAAGGTGAAGAGAACATGTGGTAGATGCATAGACATATAAGTGAACAGACACATGTGCTACTAACGAGAAAAAAACAGGTAATGTGTGGGAATAATGTTGGGAAAGGCTGCTCAGTGGAGATAAAATCTGACCTGAATGGAGAAAGGGAGTCAGCCATGTGAAGATTTGGGGGAAGATGTTTCAGGTGGAGGAATCAGCTACTGGAAATGCCCCCAAACAGAACAAATCTTGTCATGTTTTGGGTAGAAATGATGGGGTAACTTTCAGGACATGATATGGTTTTCATTTCTATGGAACTGACACAGAGAATTAACAGGTGTCTCCTGCTGTGTGTAACTAGAGGACAGCTGTGGCCTTTTCCAAGATCCTTTGGGAAACCCAAGATTCCTTGGTGGTCACATTACTCTGTGATGTTGAACTTACAACTTTGGAATTTCAATTTACAAGCTTCTGTGAGGCTGCATTGGGTAGGCATACTCTCTTACATCCCCCATTCCTCAAGCTGCGCCTTGATCCATGACAGTCTTTAAAATAATATAGAGGAAACTGCAAACTCAAATAGGAAACTTCAAGTCTATCATTTTAGTTTTCTCTTTCATAGTTCTCCTTTTGCTCAGGCTCTGTTCTGACAAGCCAAGGCTTTTTGACAATTTAGCTGAAAAGTAAACTTAAGCAAATAAATATGATTCTAGGGATCCAGCCTACCAGGATAACTCTATTAGAGAGCTTGTTTAGACAAAACCTGTTTTCTCATTCCCAAAATGGACAAAACTGTAGGAAAATCACTCATGTTTGAAAGCAAGGTATAATAAAGTGCTATATTGTACGTCTGGCTTCATCAAAGAGAAAATAAGCCAACCAACGAACTAACCATAAATGACAATGTATTGCTTGAAAATGAGCGGTCAGAAGTTTATTTAAAAATGAGAAAATAAAAAAAAAACTGGACCGGTGGCTTGATTTCAAAGGCAATAATAAATGTGAAATAACTTTATGAACAGTATGCCATGATTCTTGACTTTGTGATTGGGTTAATGTATCAAGAAACAATAGTTATGGAGGAAAAATAGCACATTGTTATCTCAGTGGAAGAAATGAGAATCTGTTTGATCTACATGTTAATCTCTAATTAAAGGGCTAATTGAGACATTAATATTCCTCTTGTTAGCTTGGTTTGAAAACAAAGTTAAAAAAAATAGTCATCAGAAATTTTCTTGGCAAATCTGTAGCTAATGAACAGTGGATAGAGTTGACGATTTGGTGAGATTTAATAAAAACTGTATTCAGGGTGACCATATGTTCCTGAGTGCTCAAGATAGTCCTACTTCACACCTGTTGCCCCAACATGATTTACAGCAGCTCTGTTTCTCTCTCAAAAGTGTTCCCCAGCTACAGTGGGTCCTGAAATTAACCTTTCTCCCTGGAATGAAATCAGTCTAGCAACTGTGTCTTCCACTCCCCAATTTCAGTATCTGCTTCATTCATTCATTCACAAATATTTCTGAAAATTACAATACCAGATATTTTTCTCATCACTGAAATAATTTTTTTTAAAAAGAATTATATCACTTAAGGGGCTCATAAGGAATAGTGCAAGATGGACATAAATTGTTTTTCTCAATTCAATGCAATATGCATTAATGAGAATGCACCATGTGTTTTAAGCACTGACTAGTTTTCAAGGGGATGGAGAAGTAAGCAAGACAAGGTATATACCTTTAAGGAGTCATTTTGATCTGGTGATAAAAGCCTCCAATGGCTTCCCATTTCATTTAGAATAATTTGAGCTCCTTATCATGACCTCAGAGCCTGATCTGGCCCCTGCCTACCTCCACGACCTTATTTCACACTACTTTTTTGGTTCACTAAGCTCCAGGCAGGCAGGTCTTCTTTCTGCTCCTGGCATGGTCTGAGCTTGTCCCTGCTTCATGGCCTTTAACTTACCATTTCCTTTATGTACAAACCCCTTCCCCCAGGCATCCTGTGGCTGTCTTCTTCTATTCATTTGTGTCTAGGTTTAAAAGCGACCTCTTCTTGGAGACTTTCCCCAATCACATTATCCAAATTAGCTTTTTCTCCCTCTGCCTCATTTTACTTTGGCTTATTTTCTTAGCTGTTATCAACCTCTAAAAGTAATAATTAAGTATGGGTTGCTTTTTTGGGCTCTCTTCTCATGATAAAATGTAAGCAGACTCTTGCCTATCTTGGTCACCCCAAAATCTCTGTATCTTGAGCAGCAGCTGGCACACAGTAGGTGATTAATATTTTTGAATAAATGAATAAATAAACTTTGTGACTGATTTATAGGTTTACATTTATTTCTCACAATTCAATATGTATTCTGGAAAACGTTTTCTCACCCTTTTACCCTTTCCTTTCATGTAATTCTTTTTACACTTTGAGTCCTCATGTCTGTTATTCTCAGTCCAATCTCTTGACAGAGGAGTTATCTTACATATCCTGCATCAATACACTAACGTTGACTCACAGCTACAGAATAAATCAATACACTAACTCACACAGGTACAGAATAAATCTGGTTGTTGTCTGCTGTGCCTCTCTCTCTAATAAACCCAAACGAGGATATTTTCAGTTATTTCTCTTGCCTCCTTTCATATCAAGGGTAACTCATACCAATCCATTTCAGTCTGAAGGGGCCATTGAGAAATCTTTGGTCTGAGCCTGTTAGATTAAAAGATGACATTCTTATCTTTGTCCAGCGTAGAAAGAAGATGAAATGTGAGTATTTATTTCTGTAATGGTGATGGTTTATCTGTCCCTTTTGGAAGCAGGCCTGTTGACACAGGTGAGACATGACTTGTTTGTCCTCAGTTCAAAGTAAATTGATCAGTGAGGGGATCAAGTTTGCAAATTCCAGCTAAGGACAATGGTCAGCCAGGGCAACTTATCTGAAGTGTGCATAGGCTTTGTTATACCTCTACAGGGACTAACCTTGTATTTCCTGTAAAATAAAAATTCAACTCCTCAATGAAATGCTGTGGATCTGACAAGGGATAAAATGATTCAAATTTGATAACAAACCCAGGTGATGACTTGAATGATAGTGATGTGCTTTTGACAATCCTGTGAGGTAGGCAATGTGGGATGAACCTATTTCTGAGAGGATTTTAAAGAGTGAAGGCCATAGGGCTGGAAAATGGCAAAGCAAGTGTTTGTCCCAGATCTTTTGAGGGCAGTCCTTTACAATTTCTATGACATTATACTTTCTCCCTCTTCATTCCTTACAGTATATTTAACTTATGTATATCACTTTATTTTTAGTTACTTTTTTCTTCTTGAATGGGACCAATGCAGCAATTTTTACTTTGTCTCCCATTTTATTCCTGATTTACACAGAATCTAGTAGCAGCCAATCACATTTAAAATAAATACAAGGAGTGCCAGTTGTGTCTTCAAAGTAGCAGATACCAACATGGAATGATACATGCAAGAGGTTTTATTGAGTGAAATACCTGTGAAGAATAAGGACTGGAAGGAGGAAGGGTAGATAGCAGGAATGGACATGTCTGACAGAAGTGAAAGGAGAGCTGGAGGGAAAGACTGAGTAGGCAGAGCCTCAGATCATGCCCAGTGGTGAGAAACGTTCTGCCAGGTCAGGGGGTAGTTCCGGAACTCTTTCAAGCTAGGGTTGGCAAACTATTTGGCCCACGGGATAAATCTGGCCTGCTACCTGATTTTGTCATTATTGCTGAGATGCAGTCATGCCTATTCATTTACATACTGCATACAGCTGCTTTCATGCTTAACTGGCAGAGTTGAGGTGTTGCTACATAGAACACATGCATGGAAAAATGTAAATATTCATTATCTGAATCTTTATAGAAAAGTTTCCAACTTGCTTCAGAGTAATCTCATGTTGGACAGGAATGGCCCACTGTAGTACCCCCACCATGTTCAGTTATCGACTGAGAATGGCCCCAGGAGAATGTGGTTATGGGGCAAATGATGCTTCCTGGTAGACTGAAAAATGTGGCAGTTGGAACCTCTTCATAAGCTATGTTCCTCATGGCAGGTTCTCCGAAAGGGAGATTTGAGTGAAACACATAGATTATGTGTGGCTCTTTATTGAAAAAATTTGCTAACCCCTCTCTAGATAGGAGTTATTATTTATTCCACAAGGGAGATAGTTATAAGTGAGCAAATTAATAATCTGTTTTGTAAAGCAATTTCCTATACTACTGCCCAGCAAGAGTTATTTTCCTCGGATTTGACTTTGTCAGCTCTGCCTTAGGTAAAGGTATGTTGTTGAGGAGGCACAGGGTGGTGCCAGAAAGAACACTGAATGGCTGCAAGACCTGGGACCTCATTCAGTACCGGCTGCTAATTATCTCTGTGGTCGCCATGTGTTACCTCACCTCCCTGGACTTCAGGAGTCCTGTTGGTCAAACATGGGGCTTAGACTAGAGGACTGTTAATTTCTTCTAACTGCAACAAGAGTCTCATACAGGACAGTACCAATCAAAGGTGTGGGCCTGAGCCAGCAGCTTGGGATTTGGTGGACTAAGTGGAGAAAAATGATCCAGTGTAGATCAGAGATTTTCTCTAGCTGGTGTGCAAAAAATTACAGAAAGGAGAGACTTCTTCCAGTAACCCAAACTGTTCCCTTTTAAATACAGTATAAACATGAGTCTATTTATACGGATGTTCGATGACACAGTCACATGGTCTATAAGTGGAAGCAACCAATAAAGTAGACAATGGTGGTGCAGTCCCAAGGAGCCTGGATGGTGCTACAGGAGGGCCCTTGCGCTGGGGCAGATAGGAGAGGTTTTTCTTCCTGTTTACAAGACCTACTCTGTCTTGTTGGAGGGGAAAATGAAGTCAGCATTAGCTTATTACGTGTGTGTGTGTGTGTGTGTGTGTGTGTGTGTGTGTGTGTGTGTGTGTCTGTGGGCGGATTGGGAGGGAGGAGTTAAATACCTAGGCAGCACCCAGGAAATATCCCTGTCTCTATGAAACCTGGACACTGAAGGTTTTATATATGCATAATATAGATTGTACTTGTTTGAACGTTGAGTATAGCTCTATGGTAATAAGATTATTGTCAAATCCTGGATATCCCCAGGAGGGAGAGGAGGGGTTCATGGGAAAGGACAAGAGTCCTTCCGGTAGTATTCCATGTAGTTGCAGGACCTAGAAAACACAAACATAGAATGCATATTTAAGTTAGAATTTCATATAAATAACAAATAATTTTTTAGTGTAAATATGTCCCATGCAATATTTGTATTTTATTTGGTAACCCTAATAGAATGAGAGTGATTTCATCAAGAACTTAATGAACAGAGTAGATTTTGATGCGACGTAAGAGTTAAAAGAAACAGTGGATTCTAGAACAAGGGTACCATGTCATTAAAATATAATTGTTTTTAATTTTTGTGATTATAGTATGGTCATTTAAATACCTGTCTTTGCCACTGTTTTTATCTTCCAGCAGCCAAATAGGGGATATATTTTTAAAAGTAAGAAATAAAGCTTTAACCTTACCCTTAATATTATCAGTGTTTGTTTGCAGAACCTGTTAGAACTTTGAGTTTAGCTGTAATTATAGAACTGACCCAGATCATGTAAGACATTGAGATAATTGAGTTTTTCAAGTCATAGTGAGAGGGAGATGGAAAGCTATATTGTGGCTGAGCTAAGAATCTGTTCTATCATTTTATGGAGAAATAAGCTATGCTGGAAATATAAACACCTATTTTTGACATTTTCTCAATCCTATTGAACTCATAAAATGTCAAACTTTTTAGTTAGTTCAAAGCAATAATGAAGAATTTTATCTCTAGACTGTCCTTTAGCTAGCAAATAGAGAAAATATTGTCACTTAGAGCTTGGGGTACTAGAATGTTCTCCTCTACTGTCAAAGAAGGCCACTGTGAAAAAATTTTCAAGAAAACTTTCCATCATGAGCAGATGATAAACTCTCTTTTCCAACACCGTTTTCTTTTATTGTTCATTGTAAGTATGCTTACACCAGCATAGTTTTGACAAGCCTCAAAATATTTGCTGCTATAATTGTAGGAGTCCTCCTTTAATAAAATAAAATTTGATTTTGATTTACATTAAGTAGTGGAGTTGCTAGACTTAAAAAATCATTGTGGACAAGTTATCAAAAATAGACCAATTTAACTCAGTTTCATCACCTAAGTTGCACAGATATTAACTAGAAAGTTAGTCTTCACAAGGTTAGAAGCTGCCAGCAGAGTTCCCAAACACTATGATATCTTTTGAGTTATTTAGCTCTTTTCCCCCACACTGTTTCTCCTTTTTATGCAAAAATTCTTTTTTCAAGTTACACGTTTCATTTTCTAATTCCCCATCCCTTTATTGGCATACCATTAACCTCATAATTGATTCATATTGTTCTTAACATGTGAGAATCTAATTTCTCATTTCTCAACATATGTTGCTTTAAAAAATTCATATTCTCAGTTCGCCCTACCTCTCCCCAACTTAAAATCTGCCTGGTGTTCTTAGATTATGTTGAGGACATATCCGTTTTGTTGTGTTATTCTGCTGTGTTCCTGTCTGTTACGTGGTGTGTTTCAGTTATCTTTGCTACATAGCAAACTACCCTAAAGCTGGTGGCATAACACTTTGCTATTGTGTGTGTGTGTGTGTGTGTGTGTGTACGCTGACTGATTCTGTGGATTAAGAATTCATAGAGAAAGTAGTAGAGACGACCTTATCTCTTAGATGTCTGAGACTTAGCGTGGGAAAGCTCAGACAACTGAGGGTGGCTTTAGCCCGCAGCCCCGTCAACTCTAAGTACCTGGCTCCTATTTGTGTAATTGCATTGATGCAACTGTATTGGCTATTGAATGCTAGTGCCAGTTGGCACCCAAGCTGTTAAATATTTTAATCTTCACCTGTAAATACCACTCTTCAAACTCTTGTCACATATCCGTCTGCTGAGAACCCACTCACCTTGCTCACTTGATGAAGCCCTTCTGTGTCCTTCAAGACTCAGCTGGAACTCCTTCCTCAGGGTTACCATACTACCCTTGTTTCCTCTGTTACAGCACTGGCTGGACACGTTACATTGCAACTATTTATTTTTTGGTTTTCCTGCTCATGTTTTGAAGTCCTTTAGTTGAGCTCCTTTTTTCTTGGTCATGTCTGCACTGTGTGCCTGTCACATAGTCTTCAAGGGATGATTGGGTTTTGAACATCAAGTCAACTTCTCAATTAATTTTCTGCCCTTTGAAAATTGAATGTGCTTCTTGACAAATAAAACTGAGTTCAATTTTTTCCCTAATATCTGTGAACATTATAACATCTTTCTACATCAGAGAACTGATCATCAACTTATTTTTCTTATTCTATTGCATACAATATTTAAAAATCCCACCCCCTTAAACAATACAAACTATAATTTCCATGAGGGCAAATGTCCTTTCCCAAGAGTTTAGCATAGAGTGCAGAACTGTGCTCAACAAGTATTTATTAAATGTATATCCAGGCTAAATAACATTAAATATGCTGAGGAGGCTGTGTTAAGAAAAAAAACTTCTCTGCCCGAGTCCACAAGGGGCATGGTTTCAAAGGCAGGAGTTTACCAGCACCACGCCTCCATTCACGCCCCCATCCAGGAAGGTAAAGTTGTTTGTTTAGGTTTCCCGGGCAGGCTAGGTCTAGAAATCCGGGTGGTTTTCTTTGTCCAAAGAGTTCCCCGAAAGCTCTGAGGCGGCAGCTCTGTTGTGGACGAAGCGGCCAATCGGGTATCAGAGTCAAAAATCAGTCACTCCAGAGGAAGTTTGAAAGAACACCTCTCATTGGATGAGAACATGAATGAGGAGGGACTTACTCCAGGGTTAAAACTCTGCTCCTTATCTGTATGGATATTCCCTCTGGATTCCCCTCCCACAGCAGCATGGGAGCTCTCTCTCTTTCTCTCTCTGCCTACTAAATTTCTCTCTGCCTACTAAATTGCTCTCTGCAAAACTCTTTGGGTCCACAATATTTATTCCAATGGCAAACTCACCACCCCTTTGGGGTCCCTTTACTCATTCTTCTGGATGAGAGAGGCCAAGTACCTTGGCACATTGGGGAACTGGGAGCATCTTCTGGCGCCCCTGCTACGTGCCCCCCGTTACAATGCTATTGCTAATATTTATAGCAAGGCATATATGAAAAGTGTTTTATTTGCATTCTCTAGCTTAATATTCTTAGTAACATAATAGATATCTCCTATTATTTTCTCTGTAGAGGTTTTGTTATTTCAAACTGAGGCTTAGAGAGGTTAAGTAGGTTAGCAACATCAGATGGCCAATGAGTAGTAGAGCCAGAATTTGAATCCAGATTACCCAGTGTCAGGAGCTGACATCTTATCCATCACATTTCAATACCACCTGAAGGAAAGGAATGGCCAAAAAAAAAAAAAAAAAATCTTGAAATCACTCTGGATTGTGGCCTTCTTAGTACCATTTATGCCATCTGTCTCTGCTTATTTACACTGACTTCTAATTATTTTATCTGAAATAATAAATTTGGTATGTTCAAGAATTGACAAGAAGACTACTGTGGTTAGAGCATTGGGAAAAAAAGAGAGATGAGTAGGAGATGGGGTTGGAGAGAAAAGTGGGGGCTAGAGCACACAGGGCTTTGGAGAAGTTTGGGTTTTATGTAAATGAAATTGAAGCCATTGGAGGGGTTTTGATTTGATCTAATTTAGATTGAAACACTTTGGCTGCTGTTGTAGATAATATACCGAGGGGATGTGGTGGAAGCAAAGGAGGCTTTTGCAGGAGTTTGAACTGCAATTTTCAACGACTGCAAAAGAAGGAATTTAGACTTGTGTGGCCACAGTGGGCATGATGAAAAGTAGATGAATTTGGAGGTAGGGGTTCTTAATAAATATTTATTGAATTAATACATAATAAGCACAAAACAATTAACACAGTTATTGGTCCACAGGAAGTACCCAGCAAGTGGTGGTTACTCTTACTATCATCATCATTGTCTCTTCCACCTCCTGAGAGGTGAAATTACAATATTAACACTCATAAATAATCAGCTTCCTACTCTTCACATTATTCTTCATCCTTTCATCTCTTCTGTCTTACTCTACAGAGGCTACTCTCTTAAAGTGATCCCCAAGCTGTTGAATTCAGTGTAATTTTCTAATTTTTCATTCCCTGATGCCTGTCTGCCCTTTTTGACTTCCTACTCCTTGCAATCCCTTGACACCTGAGATGATATACTCTCCTAACTCTTCTTGAATATCTCTGGGGGCTCCTTCTCTGTGGCTTCTTTTTCTCCTCTTGCTCTCTAAGTATAGATGTTTCTGAAGAACTGATCTTGAGATCCTCATTCTAATAGGTCAAGTCCAGAATACCAAATCCTCATCTTATAACTGTATTTCTAGCTTAGCCCTTCATTTCTGACTTACATCTTTTTCTGCTGGAAACTAGAAGAGAGGGGAACTTTACCTGTGCTCCTGAGTCCTTCAGTTTCCTACCTAAGATTATAAAATATATATAATTGTAAATCTTGGGTGGCAAATAAAATAATTTATCAGAAATGAGATTTTTAGAGAGAACTAATTTTCTATTGAGAAAATTAGGAAGAGGTTTGAATTTGGCTTAAAATATTCATTTCTAAAATTAATCTTTCATGCGCTCTTTTTTTTGGCTAGCCTATATGATATTTATTTTTACTTCTTGAATAATTCATGTACTACTGACCAGCACAATAAAATATTTCACTTTAAGCATACAGCTACATTTCTTAACTCAGCTCTCAATTCTAATTACTACACTCAATTTCTGTTTCTCGATAGAAGGAGGAATCCTACATAGAACTGAACACCAGATAGTGAACTCTGTTAAATAGGGATGACTGAGTAGTGCTTACTCGGAAGATTTAAGTATAAATCAAATTTTCTTTCCTGAGTTTAAAGTTTCATAAACGATTAAACAGGCAAAAGTTTACTACAGAGTAGATAGCGTTTGGGGTGGGATAATACCCTGCTGTCTTTTCTTCTTCCCTTTTTCATAGTTCTTTATGTTCAGGCGCTCTCTGGGATGCAGAAAGGAGAGAAAGGCTCTTCCCTCCTGCTTGATCCTGACATCTATCTGCATTTTCAAACTGTGTTTTTCTTTATTAGGATGAGTTTAGGAAAGGGAGAAAAAGAAGGACTGACTGGGTGGCTTCCCCATTCTCCAGTATCCTAGCACATGTTTTTCCAGTACAATGGGAGAAAAAATTCTGCTGTATTTAAGAAATCAGGAGATTCTCAGATTTCTAGAGCCTCATAGGAGACATATAATGCTGAACTGTGCTAGGAAGAAGCAGGGAGAGGGTAAGCTGTTTGCGGCGCTTACTCCTCAGATTTCTACTTTGAGCACAAGTCGCAGGGCCCAGGCTATTAGCCTTGCAGCAGAAGAGGAGGCCAGGCAGCTCTTGGATTTCTCTGTCAGTGTTCAGGCTTCACAAAGTAGAAGCCTAAACAGGAGCATCCCACATAGACCTGAACACACGTAAGGGACACTTAATAATGGTTGAGTAAATGAGCAAATGGCAAGAAAAGGCTCTTTTTGCTTTGATTTTCAGAAGCATCAAGGATGTCAAAGCTTACCAGTCCTGACTTGATTTGTATTACAGTCAATAACCTGAAAGTTGAGGAATTAAAAGAAAAAAGACTGCTCTATTTCCTTCCATCTCCCTGCCCTTTATGACTAGATTTTCAGAATGTTCTCATGTAAAAATTCCAAGCACACAGAGTTCTTTATACTAGATCTTTTTATGAGAACAAGGAACTTTTTAATGTTGTTTATTTTCATCCTGATTTCCTATTCCTATTCTAGCCAATGTTCCATATGCAACCAAATTCATGTTTGGTGTGAGTCCTTTGCTTTTAGATTTTGAAAAATGTGTGTCATATCTTGTATATATTAAGTTTTAATTTACATTGTACTGTGACACAGATCTTTTTCTTCCTATTAATATTGTTTATATTTTTCCCTCTGTACACTGTGATCTACTGTATCGTTGAGTGAAATCCAATCAAATAGTTTTCAATTACTGCACAGCCTACTATGGGGTGCATCCATTTTATCTGATCTATTTACTCCTCAGTGTTGGACACTTGGATTGCCTTAGATCCTGCAACAAAAGTGGTGTTGTGGCAAACATCCTGGCAGTTGTCCCCTTACAGATGTGTATGATAATTTTGGGGTGGCATATATATCCAAGAGTAGAATTAATAGGGTATAAGGGCAAAATTATATAGCTACTTTAATTAACTGTAGCCAATTCCTCACCAGAATGGCTTTCCAGTCTACCTTCCCCCCAGCAGTGATGAAGGCTCCTATATCCCTGTATTTCTGCCAGCATGGCATTGCCCAGCTCTCTACTTTTTGCTTGTCCTATGGGTATAAAGTCATCCTTCATTATTGCTTTAACTTATGTGTTGACTTTTCACGATGCATCTTCTGTAAATTAACTGTTTTCTTTGCCTACTCTCTGTTGGGATTCCTGTCTTTTTCATGTTGATTGCTGGAGTCTCTTGTCAGTTTTAGATATTGCAAATATCTTTTCAAAATTTGTCATGACTCTGTTAACTTTGACCATAACGTCTTTTGTTGAGCAAAAATCTTTAATTTTTATAAAATTAAATTCATTTTTTGCCTTATATTTTATATCTACGGGGTAAAGAGCTTTATTAAAAAGTCATATTTTTGTGACAATAATATGAGATGGAAAAATGTTTTTTGATAGTTTTATGTCAAACAATAAGCATCATTTCTACAGAGGTGAACAGGAATCTCTTCTAATGGCTTTAGGCTTCTCCATTACTATGAGTAGCTCTGCAGGCTTCTCTAGACCAAGTGGAGAATGGGATTTGTTTGTGGCATGCATGCTAAAGAGCTTTTTCACCTAAGGAGAGAAGGCCTTTTGAAGAAATAATCTTATTCCCAGGGAGCTCTAGCTGTTTAGCTCACAATTCCCTGGCAAAGAAGCTTGGACCTGCCCAGGGCTGAAGGATTTAAATGCCATTGTGTCCTTCATTCAGACTCCACTGAGTGACTTAATTTTTTCTATCAAGTATTGTTGAAGACAGATAATGAAAGAAATACTGTACTGTGAAAGTTTCCTTAGTGGTTTATGTTAGATTAAGTTTTTATTTTCCTTTTTGAGCAATTATTCCAGTTAGCAAGAAAAAATGTAGATTTGTTTCCAAAGGAAGTAGAGGGTGTACGTATTCAAATTTTAGTCACAATTACAATAAGTGATGTTGTTAAGGTGACGATGTAGATTGGATCATATCCCCCCAAATCATGTCCACTGGAAACCTCAGAATGTGACTTATTTAGAAATAGGGCCTTTGCAGGTATAATTAGTTAAGAATCTGGAGGTGAAATCACCCTGGATTTAAGGTGGACCCTTAATCCAATGACTGGTATCCTTTTAAGAAAAGGAAAGGACACAGAGACACACATAGGGAAGAAGGTCATGTGCAGATGGAGCTAGAGATTGGAGTTATGCTGCCACAAGTCAAGGGAAGCCAGCTCACTGGAAGCTGGAAGAGAAAAGGAGAGATTCTTCTCTACAGCCTTCAGAGGGAGCATGGTCCTGCTGATACCTTGATTTTGGACTTCAGGCCTCAGGAAATGTGGGATAATAAAGCCAGCAAATTTGTAGTAATTTGTTACAAGAACGTGAGAAAATGAATACAGATGGAATGATGACATGGCATACCTTTTCAAGTTGCAGATGCCCGGTGGTTCCTGGTACCCTGAGAATCAGGACCATAATGAAGTTCTAAAGAATCCTGGGAACCCACTTGCTAAGAAAGCTATTATTATAACAGTTATTGCCAATCAAGTTGCCTCGTTTTAATGTAAAGAGTTGACACTCAAAGTCAGCTGAAGGTAATGGTGTAATTGTCCACTCTATGAATCTGAGACTTTGGTCACAATTTAACTTAAGCTTCACACCACACTCAAGGTTTCCATCTGGCAGGTAACCCTCAATCTCTTCTCTTCAGATAAACCCTTCCTTTTCTGTAAGCATTTAAATGGGTCAACTCACTGTCAGGTCCTTAAAGAAGTGGACATGGGAAGAGGAAGAACCAGGAGAATTATTCTGACATGATCCTTGGGGAGAGAGTTTGCACAATCAGAGCCTTATGGACACCATCAATTTATGCAGTAGTTATTTACTGAGAGGCTGGTACATGTCAGGTACTAGAGAGGTGCTGGTGAGGGCAGACCTCTGGCCCTAGAATCTTCTCAGGTGTGCTCCCCGGGGTTGTTCCTGGTCCATGGGACCCATGGGAGTGATTGCTAATCATTTCTGAAGTTGCCTGTCCTCTATGTGAGGAGCCTCCCTGTACAAAGTAATCTCCTGTGCTTTGGATGGCAGCCTGATGCTTCCTTTCTGTGACCCTGACTAAACATATTTGGCTTTAATTTTTCGATTAACCTCTTTGGCTTCCTGAGGGGAGTGGCTGATCAGTCAGTCTCCTAGGCATTCAGTTTTCTTTTTTTTTTTTTTTGTCTTTTTATTTTTAAATGTTATATTATATATATGTATTTAATTTTTATTTATTTTATTTTTCCATAAGTTATTGGGGTACAGGTCGTATATGGTTATGTAAGTAAGTTCTTCAGTGGTGATTTGTGAGATTTTGGTGTACCCATCACCTGAGTGGTATACACTGCACCATATCTGTAGTCTTTTATCCCTCACCTGCCTCCCACTCTTCCCTACAAGTCCCCAAAGACCTTTGTGTCATTTTTATGCCTTTGTATCCTCATAGCTTAGCACCCACATATCAGTGAGAACATACAATGTTTGATTTTCCATTCCTGAGTTACTTAACTTAGAATAACAGTTTCCAATTTCATCTAGGTCACAGCAAATGCTGTTCATTCATTCCTTTTTATGGTTGAGTAGTTTTCCATCATATATGTGTCTGCTTTGCCTGCCACCAGTAGTATTCCATCATATATATCTCATACATACATATATTCACAGTTTCTTTATTCACTCATTGATTAATGGGCATTTTGGTTGGTTCCACAATTTTGCAAATGTGGATTGTGCTGTTATAAACATGTGTGTGCAAGTATCTTTTTCAAATAATGACTACTTTTCCTCTGGGTAGATACCCAGTAGTGGGACTGCTGGATCACATGGTAGTTTTACTTTTAGCTCTTTAAGGAATCTCCACACTGTTTTCCATAGTGGTTGTGCTAGTTTACATTCTCACCAGCAGTGTAGAAGTGTTCCCTTTTCAGTGCATCCATGCCAACATCTACTGTTTTTTGATTTTTTGATTATAGCCATTCTTGCAGGAGTAAGGTGGTATCACGTTGTGGTTTTGGTTTGCATTTCCCTGATCATTAGTGATGTTGAGCATTTTTTTCATGTTTGTTGGCCATTTGTAGATGTTCTTTTGATAATTGTCTACTCATGTCCTTAGCCCACTTTTTGATGGGATTATTTGTTTTTTTCTTACTAATTTGAGTTTGTTGTAGATTCTGGATATTAGTCCTTTGTCAGATGTCCAGATTTTGAAGATTTTCTCCCCCTATGCAAGTTGTCTGTTCACTCTGCTGACTGTTCCTTTGGCGATGCAAAAGCTCTTTAGTTTAATTGGGTTCCAATTATTTATCTTTGTTTTTATTGCATTTGCTTTTGGGTTCTTGGTTATGAAATCCTTGCCTATGCCAGTGTCTAGAAGGGGTTTTCCAATGTTATCTTCTAGAATTTTTATTTTATAGTTTCAGGTGTTAGGTTTTTTTTTTTTTTAATTTTACTTTAAGTTCTGGGATATATGTGCAGAACGTGCAGGTTTGTTTCATAGGCATACATGGAGGCATACAGTTTTATATTGCTTATGTCACCATCTTAGGTGCAGGGAGTGCACAGAGATCTAAGAGACAGTTGAGTCTTACTGATTTCCTGTCACATCTTGAGGCCTGGTACTATAGCTCCTCTGATATCTCCTCTATGATATCCAGATTTTCTCACTCTTGGAATCTGAACAGAATTTCTCAAGATTCTATCAAAAGACTGTATACTTTAGGGGTGTCTTCTTGGTTACTACTCTCAGGGGTATTCCTAATTCTCTGGCAAAGAGGCAGGTACCAGAAAAATATTGCTGTTTCTGAGAGATGTGTGTGCCTAGAATTAGAAACTACAGCATTCTGACTGGCAAAGCAGATATGACAATTTAATACATGAAAGGAATGTAGAGAGATGGAGGTGTTACATATGGTCTAGGAGAGGAAATTTATAGAAGGGAATAATGAACGTTGAAAGAAAAGCCTCAACCGAGAAAGTCTAGGTGGCACTGGACTGACTTGGATTCCTCCAGGATTGAGTGAGCCCAAATCGATGGCTATTACAGGAATGCTCAGGCATGCATCCTGTATCTCCCTCAAGGAGGACATTCAGAATCATGTTCCATCTATGGGGAGTAGGGCTTAGATCCAGCCATGGGTTGATCCACCGTTAGGTCCTTAAAGAAGCAGTGGGAGGAGGAGTTGATTGATCTGTGTTCTGAGGGATAGCAGAACTCACCCTCAGATCCCTCAGACCTATATGATGGCAGTGGTGCTCAGAGGTAAACTTTGTCTAGTAACTGCATATGTAGCAATCTATGATTTCAGAGTCAATTTACTTGATCAATTGAGATCACCAAACTCCTCAGATGAGCATTTAGAGCCCTCTGCAATTTGACACTTCTCTTTCTTTTCATGCTTAGTTCTCAGGATATGCCTCTATATACCCAACTTCAGTCACAATCATCCACTCAGCATTTTCCAAATGTGGCCTTCAGTCAACGGATGCTAAGCCATTGCTCAACCTGTCTTCTTTACTTAAAATGCCTTCTTATACTATGACTGCCAAAGTCCAACACATTCTTCAGGTCTCAGCTGAAATCACCCTCCTTCCCCACAGATTCTTCCAGTAGAATTTAATGCTTCCCTTTGCAAATTTGCAAAATCTTTTGAACATCTGTTATAAAATGTATCATATTTTATCCTACGGTGAAATTATTTGATATATAAAAAAAATATATATATATATATCTGTTTTCTTATCCAATTTGGAAGTCTCATTAAAAAAATAAAAACAATATAACCCTATTATGCTTCAGATTGTGCCTTGCATATAGAGGCACTCAATAAAGCTTGTTGCATTCAACTCTGAAGTTGAGGTAAATCATAAATATGATTGGATGTCGAATATAGAAGATTTAATGGCTTTTCAACATTTAAAATACCATCTGATCTTTTTTGGCAACTGGCACAACTTTCCATAAGTCTTCATTTCTTTTTCTTGGTTCTATTCTGCTTTCTCACCACAACTCTAGACCGTTAGCCCTTCTTCAATGTCTGGGAAGGCCTGAAGCATACGCTGCCTTGGATCCTGGTGGGGCTGCTGTGCTAGCAGCTGTCTGGCTCACCTCACCAGCCCAGGAGGGGCCCACACACCCTCCCCAGAGTGGCTCCTGGGAAGCCTGTGCATTATCCTGCCTTTTAGTGCTATTGGGCTTTTTCTTTTAGGATGATTCTTCTACATGTATTCTTGTAATCAATGTACTCTAGAACACAGGAGGCAAGGTAGTATAGTAGTTTAAAGTGTGGACTTTGGAGTCCTGTTATCTGACCTTGAATTCTAGCTCTATTACCTACTAGGTATTATCTTGGGTATATAATACCTACTAGGTAATATACCTAGTAGGTAATATACCTAGTAGGTATTATATTAAGATGCTTAATATTATCAAAGCAACCCCTCCCCCTCCCTTCCTTTCTTCCTTTTTCTTTCTCTCTCTCTTTTTAACCAAAGATGAGTTCCCTCTATGTTGCCTAGGCTGGTCTCAAACTCCTGGCCTCAAATGATCCTCCTGCCTTGGCCTCCCAAAGTACTGGGATTACAGCAGGAGTCACCATGCCCAGCCAGTAACTTTTTCAGTGGTGAAATAGAAATAATAACATATTAACTCATAGAACTCCTCTGAAGATGAAATGATATAGATGCAAGCACTTACCAGAGCCTAGCATGGGGTAATCAGATACTTCAACAAAATA
This sequence comes from Cheracebus regulus, assembly GCA_963574635.1. Classification (NCBI taxonomy): domain Eukaryota; kingdom Metazoa; phylum Chordata; class Mammalia; order Primates; family Pitheciidae; genus Cheracebus; species Cheracebus regulus. Next base: position 95,901 of record CAUYQU010048598.1, read on the forward strand.
GTGGCAGTGACTCTCATTCTTTGTCTCTATTCCTACATATGTTAAGAGTAATGTTTGCTACTCTTATTTGTATTATACTCTTTAAATATAATTTACCTTATCCCTGGGCAATGTCCCCAATCAGAGATAGTTAGTATATATTGGCAAGATAAAGGCAACCCCATCTTCTTCTGGGTAATCTCCATCTTCCATCATTCTTTTATCTTTTCTCAATATTGGTATTTTTGAGGCCTCTTATTTATATTTTCATCTAGAAATGAGTGTCCTTGCTGTGGAGCTATTTTCTCAATTTTGCACGAACTTTTATGGATATATGTATTTGTCTACTCTAGTATAAAAGAGCAGAGATATAAACTAGACATTAAGAACAACCCTGTTCCTGAAGCACACCAGAACAAACCAGCAAATCACAAACCTGTAGCAAACTTGGGTTAGTAAAAATAAGACTTCAGACTTCAATTTTCTTTGTATTTAAAAACTGTCACAAATGTTAAATTAGTAACTCTCATAGTAACTCTTTCAGATAAGCCCTTAGGTAAACGTTTTCTCTCACAGTTTTTGAATCTGAGTCGATACTGAAGACTAGCTGGCCTGCCTGTTGTCCAGCTCATCTCCAAATGAGGCCTGAAGTGATGCAGGAGGTAATCAATAGAAGGGCTTGATCAATGTTCAATAGAGGAAAGAAAGTCTAATGAACAAAATACAGGACTGGGAGCACAGCCAGGTCTGAATTCCAATCTTCTCTTGGCCTTGTAAGCAGAAGACTAACTTGGTAATTTCATTCCTGGAGTATATTCCTGTAACTGCATCCTTCTCTCCACGGATCCTGCTCTGCTCTGAGCCTCTTACTCATATGGGCAAATGGTCGAAGAGATCATGAGGAAATCACATGCAGCAGCAGCAGAAGCTACATGAGCCTGTGTTTTTCATCATTGTTTATCCCTGATACCAGAGCACGTTTGTGTGTGTGCGTGTGTGTGTGTGCACATGCATATGTGTGCCTGTGTGTCCATGGACATGCGTACTAATGTGTATTCCTCTTCCTTGGTCTCTCTGCTTACTGACTCTGTCTCTGACCTCTAATACCCTGACATTCATTCAGTCAATGTCTGTTTACTGAGTTCCACTCTCTGTGGGGAACTGTGCTGGTGACCAGGGACTCAGTCATAAACAATACAAAAGAGGATCTTGCTCTCAATTCTTAAAGATCCATTAGGTGAAAAAATTTGGCTTTGTTTCATTTTACTACTTTATTATGATTATTTTCAAGCATGCAATAAATGGGGGAAATAGAGAGACCAACCCCAATGTATAAGTATCTACTACCCAACTTCAAAAGTTATCAACAAATGTCTGATCTTGTTTTCCATTGGCCTTTATCTACTTGCCCACCCCTCACTACCCATACATACACATGGTTGTGAAGCAGCTTCCAGCCCTCATGCCATTGTGGCAGGACAGTTTCAATTTCCTCAGATGGAGTCTGAAGAGAGGACTCCTTTTGCCAATACTTCTCGTTGGTGCCTTGGCAATGCTGCCTCCTCCTCTTCAAGTGTTAGATTTCAGACCCTGCAAAGGACTGCTGAGAGGACTCCAGTCACACCAGTCCCTAGAAGACCTCACTTACTCCTAACGCTTTTGTTCCCAGAGAGCTCCACACTGCAAAGAATGATGGGAGCAGAAAGGCAATGGAGCTGGGTTTGGGTGCGGAGTAGAACAGGGCTAATGAGTGCCCTGGCCTGTTAGGCATCTGCCCAAGGACACATCTTTGTATGGCCAGTTGTTTATGGCTCCCAAACTCCTCCCAACACCCTCTAAGGCCCCTTGAGCCCAAACTTAACTAAAAGTCTTGAGTGCATCTTTACCTGAATTCTTGGCCTTTGCCAGTTGTGAGTTTTTGTGTTTCTCTTGTCATTGGAGGCTTGGTGTTTGCCCTGGGCACCAGATTAGCAGAGAGAGAGATCTTGAGAAATGAGTTATAGAGTAATAGTAGTAGTAATAATGATAATAATAAAACAAAAATCTTTTGAGTTTACTATGTGCAGGCACTCATTTGATACAATTCTGTGAGGTAGGTAGTATCTATTTTATAGATGTAGAAACCACAGCTAACTTGACCAAGGTCACAGGTAGTGAGAAGCAAGCTGGAATACAAACCCAGGCAGTCTAGTTGCAGACTATGCCATATATTCTATGTTATATACTATATATTATAGTTTTTCTGGTGTCTCATGAGTAACCACTAGCCTCTGGGGGAAAAGACTCTGACCAGTAAAAGTAAGGACAAAGATGAAAGAGAGAAGGTGATATTAACAAAATGAAAGAGAAGGCAGGGTGCAGTGGCTCACACCTGCAATCCTAGCACTTTGGGAGGCCAAGGCAGGAGGATCACTTGAGCTTAGGAGTTTGAGACCAGCCTAGAGAACATAGTGAGACCTCATTTCTATTTTTAAACATATAGAAAAAGAAAAAAAAAGTGAGATCTACTTGTAACAAATGTACAATACTAATGGAAGATGTTAATAATGGGGGAAACTGAGTGTAGCAGAATAGAGGGCATATAGGGACTTCATTCTTTCTGTGCAATTTTCCTGTAAACTTTAAACTGCAAAATAAAGACTTTTAAAAAATAAAGTCTTCCCAAGATGATACTGAGTGATAAGCTGGGACCACAAGTGATACCACCATGCCCTGCTAATTTTTAAAATTTTTTTGGTAGAGACAGGATCTTACTATGTTGCCCAGGCTCCTCTCCTAGGCTCAAGCAATCCTTCTGCTTCAGCCTCCCAAAGTTCTGGCAGGATCAGGATACCCCAAACTTTTCCCAAAGTATTTCGGCCGCAGAGTGACTCTAATAAAATATCTGTCCATTCTCAACATAGCCAATATTTGCATCTATTATTATCAGGGTTGGGGGCACAGTGAGTGTGCATCTGGGTTAGTGTGAATAGTGTAGATTTCCAATCAGGCACCTTCCACACACATTTTTGTGAGTGTGACTACATGAGTATGAGTAGGTAGTCATGTGCTCCATAATCATTGACTTGTGGATTCCCATTTTTCTTAATAAGGACATGGCTTATTGGGTAATAACTTCTGCTTCTGGTTTTTCCTTGGGGCCAGTAGAATTAGGAACTAAGATATCTGGATAAGAGTGATGTGAATAATAACCCAGATATTTCCCAAAGAAGCTATGTGCTAATTTTGTTTATCTCTGTGACCCAAGAGGGGGTCATGAATGGCCCCAAGCAGTTACACCATGGTTTTTCCTTTGTTAAATAGTCCACCTTCTATGAGTAGATTATAAAACCACAGGGCTGAGCTTTGACATCTTCATTTGGTTTTATAGCTCTGCATAGTCAGTGCTTAATAAATAACGGGGGCAATACTGCTAAATATAAAAAAAGATCTTACTGCACATAGAGCATTTGGGAACCATGAGGATTAAGCCACAGTTTATTCTGTGTATTGTAATTCAATCGTACTTTAGAAGGTTTAGCAGTGGGAAATTGCTAGAACTACAAAATCAAGCCACCCCTTTTGCTTTTATCAGTTTCGTGGAATGTATAAAATAATCTAAGAATAAAAACAAGGGAAAATTAAGCTCACATGTTTGCTAAACAAAAAACTCAAGGTATAACTTAAAAGAAACAAAACCATGATATTTGAGAATCTAGAAATTTTGAGAATTCCAGGTGCTACAAGTGAGATTAAAAGGTATTTCTAGACATTAACTCGCAAGAGTTGTTAGCAAGATGTTTGGGTATGCACTCATCAGTGTGTGAATATACAGTTGCTTCTTCATGAAAATCTGGAATATTCTGGAGTATACCTTGTCAGTGCTCTGTTTCTCACCAAGGGGCCAACACTCCTCTAAAAATCTGAATATATGTCCTAGAAATGCCGATCATCCTCCCATGGCTTCTCCCCAAATGATAGTTGAGATCACTTGGCCTCTGTCCTCTTCAATCCTGTTTGCTTTCAATCTGTGAACTTTACTTTGCTCCCTGCTCAAAACGGAACTCCGTCTAGGTGCTCTGAGACATCTAGTCATGGCTTCAGTTCCTGGCTTTACCTACACCTGCTCCCATTTTCTTTCTTGTCATTGCTGCAGTTACAGATGTCACATTTTCTTAGACCCTTCATGTGTCTTTGTTCAGTGTCTTTCAATGGAAAATCCAGTTTTTGGCCATTTCAAATGTATAGGTTACAGTTGGACGTGTGCATGTGACTTTGATGTCATCTAAATAAAAATAAGCAAAGAACTTAAATTAAACACACGCACACAAAATTAGGCAATGCCAGGAAGTCTCCAGAAGATGGGTGTGCAGCTGCTTCTCTTGCCCCATGACTCCTCAGCTGTATCTGGCTCAGTAATGTGAATACTTATTTATAACCTAATCAAGGCATAAGATCCTACTTTTGCTTTAGAAAGTATTATTTTTCCAATATAAATATAAATGGGACCTGAATGAGCAATTTTTGATATTTGGCTATTTCAAAGAACAAGGGAAAGAAAAGTAGGACATCCATCTTTATTGTAAGTCAGGATACTCTAAATGAAGAAAGCTTTTTTACTGGAGAAATTTTGTCTTGAAAAGATGGGGAAATCTTATGTCTAAGCTCTTTATTCCTCCTGATTCTTTTCTAGCCTTTGCCAATGCTTGTGCAATTGTATTTATTAATCGACTTGGATTTAAGGCTACCAGCATCCTTTAATAACATGGAAATAACCTATCGCATTCCATGCTGATACTATCTCCCCAATTTTTTCTTTCTTTTAATGAAACTTTCCAGGCTATCTATATCATATACTTATATATGAAATAGATAGCTTGGACAGTTTATTTTCCAACTTATTTTGCAAAGTAATATTTGCAGATAACTGCTTTATGTTGCAATGTAGTGAGTCATTTTGCTCCATGCCTCTCATTCTATTATCTTAATTTTAGTCTCAGCATTATCTTTTTGCAGAGGTCCAGTTTATTGTTCACAGTTTATGCCAAGGTCATTTACTCCTAAAAGTTCAAACAAGCACCACCACCAGACTGAAGGTTTTTATCTTGATTCCTGAACTAACACACCATATATTTTTTCCCATTACATCTACAGCAAGCATGTGCTGTCTTTAAAAAAATATATTTCTATTTTGCTCTTTGTCTTACTGCTGGAGAAATCCCAACATGTTTCTTAAGTCTTCTGATAAATTTCTCAGAATTATTTCCTTTTTCTCTCCTCTTGACATGATGCATGCACTCATCTCAATTCTTATAACCGTATCCAGTCATTTATTTTCATTTTATGACTACATGTCCAGTAATGGCAGATAGACAAATTTTATAAGAGCTTGTTTTTCAAATTTCACATGAACCCCTGAAGATGCAAGTTTTTTAAAAAACTCTTCAGAACATAAAATTTCCCTGTTTATATTGAGAGCAAACACGTTCTGAATAGTGGTTTTAATTTTTTTTTTTTTCAAATCAGAAATAGTTGAAATCTACTTCAAAATGAAAACAAGGTAGTTTTCCATTGTCCTAACTTTTTGTGCTTTTGTCCTTAACAATATTTTATTCTACAAATGGTATCAAACATGTCTTTGAACACTCCCACTCCAATCTCAAATCAACTATGTTTAGTATCACTTCATTACATTTTACAGTCAATACCGCCATTACAGACATGATTAAATGAACTCCACTGGGTTCTATAACATTAATTATGGGTGCACAATTCCTGCAGCCATCAGAGAACATTCATTATGTATGACTCCATCCACAGAAGGAGAAATTGCTATTTGGGCGATATCTTTTCAGAGGAGATCTGTAGTGACTGTTGATCTCTGCAAATATAACCTATTTGAGGAAGGCTGTAAAAGTGTAAAACTTTGTGGGGTCATTTTATCCCTCCAAGATGAGATAGCAAAAGCAATGTGTTCTAATGCTAGTGAGCTCAATTTAGGTTTTGCAAACTACTTCAGCTTGGCCCAATTATACAATAAACAGGGTTTCTCCCCAATTAACCATTATTCAATAATTTTTATTAAAGAGCAATTATGTTGCCTACTTTGCAACATAAAAGATACAAAGATAATGTCTCAATCTCAAAACGTTTATATAGGCAACAATATCAACCGTGTATAAAAATTATAAGGCTTATATGTATCTGATGAAGCAAAAAAGTGGAGATTCAGGAATAAGAAAGTTCTTAAAGTCTAATGTTGTCTTTTGGCTTCTGTTACTTTCCATATAGGAATAGTTCACATTTACATCCATTTCTGGGGTGGATTCATGGAACAAGTGACCTGGTTGTCCAAGACTACCTGGATTCCATAATAGTGACCTCCACATGATTAACTAATTCCTCCTCCCTGATTTGAGTTTTTCTGCTTGTAGAAACAGTCTCAAATAGAAGAGACACTAGAAACAAATAAATTAGTTAAAAAGAACCAATACATTATGAATAAAATAAATACAGTTATCCCTGAGTATCTATGGGAGATTGGTTCTGGGACCCCTGTGGATACTAAAATCTGCTCAAGTTCCTTATATAAAATGGTATAGTTGTTACATATACCCTGCATGTCTTCCTGTATACTTTAAATCATCTATGGATTATATATAATACCTAATATGATGTAAATGCTGTATAAATAGCTGTATTATTTAGGAAATAATGACAAGGAAAAAAGTCTGTGCATGTTTGGCCCAGATGAAACCATGGTGAGCCTAACTGCATTTCACTCTGTGGTTTGTTGAATCTGCAGATGTGGCACCTGCAGATATGGAACCTGCAGATATGAAGGGCTGACTGTAGTTAGAAAACAGTTAATTTAAAACATATTTGTATTCATGCAGTTATTTATACCTGAATTCTGTAGGTGTGGTTCTTGGTTTACTCAACAGTGCATACTCACTGCGGATTTAGAATCTCCCTCCAAACAAGGACACCTGGAACCAGAGAGTTGCTCCTCTTTTTGGCTCTTCACACCTTCAATGTCATCCTCTTCACTCCTGAACAAGATGCCCTTTTCTTGAATCAAAGGTGGCCTTTCTTCACCAGCTATGAGAACTTAGACTCTGAATTTACTTAATAGATTCTTAACTGCAAAAATGTCATTACCACTATGAACATTATTTTTCTTTTACTATAGTAATTATTCTTTTTCTTTAAATCTTCTTTATAGATGTAATGCCAAAATTCTGACTCTATGTGGGAGATCATTTTGTTTTCATGAGAAGCAAGCAACACATTTTCCTCTTCTTTCTGTAAGAGAAGCCATATTTATATGAGTCATGATTTTGAAAGTCTTATTGTTTCCAAACCCAAGCAGACACCATCTCTCTATTTTATTTATTTATTTTTAATTGTACTTTAGATTCTGGGGTACATGTGCAGATCATGCAAGATTGTTGCATAGGTACATTCAGGGCAAGGTGGTTTGTTGCCACCATCCCCCCATCACCTATACCTGACATTTCTCCCCATGTTATCCCTTCCCTACCCTCCCTCCCACTATCCCTCCTGTAGCCACCCCCAATGGACCCCAGTGTGTGATGTTCCCCTCTTTGTGTCCAGGAGTTCTCATTGTTCAACACCTGCCTATGAATAAGAACATATGGTGTTTGATTTTCTGTTCTTGTGTCAGTTTGCTGAGAATGATGGTTTCCACATTCATCCATGTCCCTGCAAAGGATACAAAATCATCATTTTTTATGGCTGCATAGTATTCCATGGTATATATGTGCCACATTTTCTTTGTCCAGTCTACCATTGATGGGCATTTGAGTTGGTTCCAGGTATTTGCTATTGTAAACAGTACTGTGATGAACATGTGTGTGCATGTGTCTTTATAATAGAACGATTTATAGTCCTTTGGGTATATACCCAGTAATGGGATTGCTGGGTCAAATGGAATTTCTATTTCTAGATCCTTGAGGAATTGCCACACTGTCTTTCACAATGGTTGAACTAATTTACACTCCCACTAACAGTGTAAAAGTGATTTTGTTTCTCCATAGCCTCTCCAGCATTGTTGTCGTCAGATATTTTAATGATTGCCATTCTAACTGGCATGAGATGGTATCTCAATGTAGTTTTGATTTGCATTTCTCTAATGACCAGTGATGATGAGCATTTTTTCATACGTTTGTTGGCTTCATATATGTCTTCTTTTGAAAAGTGTCTGTTCATATCCTTTGCTCACTTTTGGATGGATTTGTTTTTTTTTTTTTTTTTCTTGTAAATCTGTTTCAGTTCTTTGTAGATTCTAGTTATTAGCCCTTTGTCAGATGGGTAGATTGCAAAAAATTTTTCCCATTCTGTCAGTTGCCAGTTGGCTCGAATGATTGTTTCTTTTGCTGTACACAAGCTCTGGAGTTTAATTAGATCCCATTTGTCTATTTTGGCTCTCGTTGCCATTGCTTTTGGTGTTTTAGTCATGAAGTCTTTGCCTATGCCTATGTCCTGAATGGTTTTGCCTAGGTTTTCTACTAGGATATTTATGGTGTTAGGTGTTATGTTTAAGTCCTTAATCCATCTGGAGATAATTTTAGTGTAAGGTGTCAGGAAGGGGTCCAGTTTCTGCTTTCTGCACACTGCTAGCTGATTTTCTCAACACCATTTATTAAACAGGGTATCCTTTCTCCATTGCTTGTTTTTGTCAGGTTTGTCAAAGATCAGATGGTTGTAGATGTGTGGTGTTGCTTCGAGGCCTCTGTTCTGTTCCATTGGTCTATGTCTCTGTTTTGTTATCAGTATCATGTTGTTTTGATTACTGTTGCCTTGTAGTATAGATTGAAGTCTGGCAGCATGATGCCACCAGCTTTGTTCGTTTTGCTCAGGATTGTCTTGGCTATGTGAGCTCTTTTTTGGTTCCATATGAAGTTTAAAGTGTTTTTTTTTTTCCAATTCTGTGAAGAAGGTCATTGGTAGTTTTATGGGAATAGCATTAAATCTACAAATTACTTTGGGCAGTATGGCCATTTTCACAATATTGATTCTTCTTAACCTTGAGCATGGAATGTTTTTCTATATGTTTGTATCCTCTCTGATTTCCTTGAGCAGTGGTTTGTAGTTCTCCTTGAAGAGGTCATTTACCTCCTTTGTTAGTTGTATTCCTAGGTATTTTATTCTCTTTGTAGCAATTGTGAATGGGAGTTTGCTCTTGATTTGGCTCTGTTAGTCTGTTATTGGTATATAGGAATACTTGTGATTTCTGCTCATTGATTTGCTATCCTGAGACTTTGCTGAAGTTGCTATCAGCTTAAGGAGAGTTTGGGCTGAGGCGATGGGGGTCTTCTAAATATACAATCATGTTGTCCACAAATAGAGACAATTTGACTTCCTCCTTTCCTAATTGAATACCCTTTATTTCTTTTTCTTGCCTGATTGCTCTGGCTAAAACTTCCAATACTAAATTGAGTAAGAGTGGAGAGAGAGGGCATCCTTGTCTAGTGCCAGATTTCAAAGGGAATGCTTCCAGGTTTGCCCATTCTGTATGATATTAGCAGTGGATTTGTCATAAATAGCTGGTATTATTTTGTGATAGGTTCCATTGATACCTTGTTTATTGAGAGTTTTTAGCATAAAGTGCTGTTGAATTTTGTCAAAGGCCTTCTCTTCATCTGTTGAGATAATCATGTGGTTTTTGTCTTTGGTTCTATTTATGTGGTGGATTATGTTTATGGACTTGTGTTTGTCGAAGCAGCCTTGCATCCCTGGGATGAAGCCTACTTGATCATGATGGATAAACTTTTTGAAGTGCTACTGCAATTGGTTTGCCAGTATTTTATTGAAGATTTTTGCATCAGTTTTCATCATGGAGATTTCTTTTTTTGTTGAGTTTTCTTTTTTTTTTGCCTGAAGTTTTCTTTTTTTGTTGAGTCTCTGCCAGGTTTTGGTATCAGGATGATGTTGGTCTCATAAAATGAGTTGGGGAGGATTCTCTCTTTTTGTATTGTTTGGAATAGTTTCAGAATGATTGGTACCAGCTACTCTTTGCATGTCTGGTAGAATTTGGCTGTGAACCCATCTGGACCTGAACTTTTTTTGGTTGGTAGGCTGTTAATTGCTGCCTCAACTTCAGCCCTTGCTATTGGTCTATTCAGGGGTTTCAACTTCTTCCTGGTTTAATTTTGGTAGGGTGCAAGTTTCCGTGAATTTATGCATTTCTTCCAGGTTTACTGGTTTATGTGCATAGAGTTGTTTGTAGTAATCTCTGATGGTAGTTTGTATTTATGTGGAATTAGTGGTGATAGCCCCTTTATCATTTTTTATTGCATCTATTTGATTATTTTCTCTTTCCTTTTTTATTAATCTGGCTAGCAGTGTGTCTATTTTCTTGATCTTTTCAGAAAACCAGCTCCTGGGTTTATTGATTTTTTGAAGGTTTTTTTGTGTCTCTATCTCCTTCAGTTCTGCTCTGATCTTAGTTATTTCTTGTCTTCTGCTAGCTTTTGTGCTTTTTTGATCTTGCTCCTCTAGCTCTTTCAATTTTGATAATAGGGTGTTGATTTTAGAACTTTCCTTGCTTCTCATGTGGCATTTATTGCTATAAATTACCCTCTAGACACTGCTTTAAATGTGTCTCAGAGATTCTGGTACATTGTGTCCTCATTCTCATTGGTTTTGAAGAGCATCTTTATTTTTGCCTTCATTTCATTATTTATCCAGTCAACATTCAGGAGCCAGTTGTTCAGTTTCCATGAAGTTGTGCGGTTTTGAGTTAGTTTCTTAATCCTGAGTTCTAATTTGATTGCACTGTGGTCTGGGAGACTGTTTGTTATGATTTCTGGTCTTTTGCATTTGCTGAGGAGTGATTTACTTCCAATTATGTGGTCAATTTTAGAGTAGGTGTGATGTGTTGCTGAGAAGAATGTATATTCTGTGGCTGTGGGGTGGAGAGTTCTGTAGATATCTACTAGGTCCGCTTGTTCCAGCTCTATGTTCAAGTCCTGTATATCCTTGTTGATTTTCTGTCTCATTGATCTGTCTAATGTTGACAAGGGAGTATTAACGTCTCCCACTATTGTTGTGTGGGAGTCTAAGTCTCTTTGTAGGTCATTAAGAATTTGCTTTATGTATCTGGGCTCTCCTGTATTGGGTGTATATATATTTAGGATAGTTAGCTCTTCTTGTTGTATTGATCCTTTTACCATTATGTAGTGTCCTTCTTTGTCTCCTGATCTTTATTGGTTTAAAGTCGATTTTATCAGAGACCAAAATTGCAACCCCTCCTTTTTTTTGCTCTCCATTTGTTTGGTAGATCTTCTTCCATCCCTTTATTTTGAGTCTATATGTGTCTTTGCTGTTAGATGGGTCTTCTGAATACAGCACACTGATGGGTTTTGACTTTTTACCCAGTTTGCTAGTCTGTATCTTTTGATAGGGGCATTTAGGTCATTTACACTTAAGGTTAATATTGCTATGTGTGAATTTGGTCCCGCCATTTTGATACTAGCTCGTTGTTTGTTTTGCCCATTGGTCAATGCAGTTCCCTCATTGTGTCGTTCGTCTTTACCATTTGGTTCATTTTTGCAGTGGCTAGTACTGGATTTTTTTTCCTGTTTAGTGCTTACTTCAGGAGCTCTTGTATGGTAGGTCTGGTGGCGATGAAATCTCTCAGTAATTTCTTGTCCATAAAGCGTTTTACTTCTCCTTCACTTATGAAGCTTAGTGTGGCTGGATATGAGATTCTGTGTTGAAAGTTCCTTTTTTTAAAGATGTTGAATGTTGGTCCCCACTCTCTTCTGGCTTGTAGTGTTTCTGCCAAGAGATCTGCTGTGAGTCTGATGGGCTTTCCTTTGTGGGTGACCTGAACTTTCTCTCTGGCTGCCCTTAGCATTTTTTCCTTCATTTCAACCCTGGTAAATCTGACGATTATGTGCCTTGGGGTTGCTCTTCTTGAGGAGTATCTATGTGGTGTTCTTCGCATTTCCTGTATTTGAATGTTGGCCTGCTTTGCTAAGTTGGGGAAGTTTTCCTGGATGATATTTTGAAGAGTGTTTTCCAGCTTGAATTCATTTTCCCTGTCGTCTTCAGGTACACTGATCAAGCATAGATTAGGTCTTTTCACATAGTCCCATATTTCTTGGATGCTTTGTTTTTTTCTTTTCACTCTGGTTTCTCTTTTCTTGCCTTCTCTTTTTATTTCATTGAGTTGATCTCTGATCTCTGATTCATAAATTTGGTATTGAAACGTGTATGCATCACGAAATTCTCGTGCTGTGTTTTTCAGCTCCATCAGGTCATTTATGTCCCTCTCTATGCTGGTTATTCTAGTTAGCATTTCATCTAATCTTTTTTCAAGTTTCTTAGTTTCTTTGCATTGGGTTAAAACATGTTCTTTTAGCTCAGAGAAGTTTCTCATTACCCACCTTCTGAAGCCTGTTTCTGTCAGCTCATCAAAATTGTTTTCTGACCTGTTTTGTGGCCATGCTGGTGAGTCGTTGTGATCTCTCTGGGGAGGAGAGACCTTCTGGACTTTGATGTGTTCGTCCTTTTTGTGCTGGTTTCTTCCCATCTTCTCTGAATGGACGTCCTTTCTGTTAAAGTTGGGGTTATTTCTCCTGTATGAGGCTTTTTTTTTTTAAATGCAGGTGTCAGTGTGCCACTTGAGACAGTCTGTCCATTGTCTGCCTGTGGAGGCACTGCTGGGCTGCCTTGGACATAGCTAGGCTGCTGTTTATTCTTCGCCTGGTTTCTATACTGGTGGGGTGAGCCCCGCCTTCCCACTGGCGTGCTCTTTCCCTCTGCCAAGCCCTTTGTTCCTGGTCGAGAAGGTGTTAACTGAAACTCTCCCAGGAGAGGGACTCCGGTTGCTGGATCTTGTTGGGAAGGGACTTGTCTGGTCATATCCCCCTCCCTGCTTTCAACTCCCTTCTGTGGGCTGGGCAGTTCCTTTTCACAAGCTTTCTCAGTATTAGTCCAAATCTCCGGTCTGGTCTGTGCTAACAAGGTACCGGTCTGGCCGGGGCTGCCAGCCTGGGCTGTCACCTGGCCCTGGGCTGTCACCTGGGTCTGTTATTCCAGGTGGTTCTCAGCAAGGTGGCGTTTTCCTGGTCTGTGTGCTGCCAAAGTCTTGGAGTGAATTGCTATATCTGATTCAGAGAACTGAGGAAGTGATGCCCCCCAATCCTCCATGCCTGATATACTTTCTGGGTGGGGCAGTGCCCTGTCTTACCTCGGCTGGATGCCTTTGGGCTGCTTTTGCTTCCTTTTTGGGGGGTTAATCCCGCTGTTCAACCAGTCCCTTTAAAACAAAACCAGTACCTCACTCAGAGACGTGGATATCACTCTGGTTCTGTCTCACTTGGTGGTAGCTGCACTCCGGAGAAGTTTCCCTTTGACCATCTTCCCAATTTCCCCCATCTCTCTATTTTTTACATGAAAAATCTTCTGACATGCCAAGAAATTGGCTGCATTCACAGGCTGGGTATTGAGTGCCTGTGGCTTTTCCAGGTGCACAGTGCAAGCTGTGTGTAGATCTACCATTCTGGGATCTGCAGGATGGTAGCCCTCTTCTCACAGCTCCACTAGGCAGTACCCTAGTGGGGACTCTGTGTGGGGCCTCCAACCCCACATTTCTCCTTTGCACTTTGCTAGTAGAGGTTCTCCATGAGGGCTGTGCCCCTGCAGCAGACTTCTGCCTGGATATGCAGGTGTTTCTATACATCCTCTGAAATCTAGGCAGAGGCTCCCAAACCTTGACTCTTGCCTTCTGTACACCTGTAGTTCCAACACCACCTGGAAGCTGCCAAGGCTTGTGGTTTATACTCTCTGAAGCAATGGCTTAAGCTGTACCTTGTCCCTTTTAGCCACAGCTGAAGTTGGAGTGATTGGGATGCAGAGTGCCATGTCCTAAGGCTGCAAAGAGCAATGGGGCCCTGGGACTGGCCTGCAAAACCATTTTTTTCTCTTGTCTCCAGGTCTGTGATGATAGGGGTTGCCATAAAGGTTGCTGAAATGCTCTGGAGGCATTTTTCCTATTGTCTTGGCTATTAACATTCGGCTCTTCTTTACTTATGCAAGTTTCCACATCCAGCTTGAATTTCTTCCCAGAAAATGGGCTTTTCTTTTCTATATCATGGTCGGACTGCAAATTTTTCAAACTCTTATGCTCCGCTTTCTTTTAAAATGTAAGTTCTAGTTTCAGGCCATTTCGTTGTTTATGCAAATAAGTTAGGCTTTTAGAAGCATCTAGGCCACATCTTGAACACTTTGCTCGTTAGAAATTTCTTCCACCAGAGGCTGGGCATGATGGCTCATGCATGTAATCCCAGCACTTTGGGAGGCTGAGGTGGGTGGATCACTTGATGTTAGGAGTTTGAGACCAGCCTGGCCAGTATGGCAAAACCCTATCTCTACTAAAAATACAAAAATTAGCCAGGCATGGTGGCATGTGCCTATAGTCCCAGCTACCTAGAAGGCTGAGTCATGAGAATCACTTGAACCCAAGAGGCAGAGGTTGCAGTGAGCTGAGATCATGCCATTACATTCTAGACTGGTGACAAAGCAAGACTCCATGTTTAAAAAAATATTGAAATTTCTTCTACCAGATATCCTAAATCATCTCTTTCAAGTTCAAAGTTCCACAGATCTCTAGAGCACAATGCCAGAAATCTCTTTGCTAAAGTATAGCAAGAGTGACCTTTACTCCAGTTTCCTGTAAGTTCCTTACCTCCATCTGAGACCCCCTCAGCCTGAACTTCACTGTCCATATCACTATCAATATTTTCATCATAAACATTAAACAAGTCTCTAGAAAGTTTCAAACTTTTCCTTATTTTCCATTCCTCCAAACTGTTCTAACCTCTGCCCATTACCCAGTTCCAATGTTGCTTTCACATTTTCAGGTATCTACATAGCAATACCTCCACTTCTTGTGTACCAATTTTCTGTACTAGTCTGTTCTCATGCTGCTATAAATAGCTATCTGAAACTGGGTAATTTTAAAGAAAAAAGGTTTAATTTACTCTCAGTTCCACAGGCTGTACAGGAGGCATGGCTGAGGCCTCAGGAAATTACAAGCATGGCAGAAGTGCAAAGGGGAAGCAAGCACATCTTCACATGTTGGCAGGAGAGAGAGAGTGAAGGGGGAAGTGCTACATACTTTTGAACAACCAGATCTCAGGAGGACTCACTCACTATCATTAGAATAGCATGGGAGAAATACAAGTTCATGATCCAATTACCTCTCACAAGGCCCCTCCTCCAAAACTGAAGATTATAACTTAACATGAGATTTAGATGGGGACACAGAGCCAAACCATATCACACTTCTAAAAAGAAATTTCATTGTTCAGAAAAATTGAGAAGGCACTTCCAAACCTGTAGGGCCTTGCGTATATATGTAAATACAATATAGTGCCATTCTCTACACTGTCGTCCCAACACAGGAACTCTGTCCCTCCTCCCAGGATGGAGAAGTCCTGCTCCAGTTGGTCAGATTTTGGGGAAAATGTTTCCTAAGGAATACAACTTTCAGAAATGAGTAGAGTCACATGAATGCTTTATTTTCCTATTCTACCTAAGCAGACACAGCAGTAAATTGGTAATTTTACTATATATATATATATACACACACACACACACACACACACAATCACACACATATATAATATATATGTTACATACATACAGTATATATATAATAGCATTTGCAGCATTGTATTATAATTTATCTGTTTACTTTTCTTTCCAAATAAGCCACAAACTCCTTTAAAGTGTGAAGTGGGAAGGACTTCTGTTTATCTCATTCAGTTACATTGCCTGGCACACTGGAGGTTCACAGTGAATTAATCAATCTCTTGATTATCACAATTTTTTTGAATTGCATTCTTAGTGCTTTTGCTACAAAACTAGATAACAGAGTTCAATGCAATAGTAGTGACACAAGTATTCATTTTATATATCTCTACAACCTAGTTTTTTTCTATTATGAGTCAAAGAATGAGCCCTCCCACCCCACCATTGGAATCTGAAGTTTATGATACAATCCTTGCCTTCTTGTGTTTTATTATTGTTGGCAGTTTTTTATAGTTGATTTTTTTGTTTAGGTTTTCCTTGTTATCTGTCAGGTGGAGTGAAATTACTAGCTCAGTTAAGTGTGACTACATGTAAGTGATTGCACTGGGCATGCATAAAAGCTTCAACAACCTTTCCCTGGCACTCTGATAAGTTCTCTGAGGGATGATCAGCTCTGTTCATTTGGTGATGCTATCTGCTATTTGATTGACTAGGTCATTTACACTCTTATCTGGTTTTGTTTGTTTGCATATTCTGCAAGCTTAGCCAGGATCAAACTCTGTGTCAAGCCCCTTTAATAATTTAGAATGTTCAATTTACTTCCAGCTTACTATTTGTGTGGGAGTTTTGTGTTTTTCCCCTAATGACATAATGTAGTTTTCACAGGAGCCAAATGATCACAGGCTTCCTTCACATCTCTGCAGTCACATATCTTATTAGGATCCTCATTATTCATAAACAGGAGGAGATATAGCACTGCAAATTTTCTAAATACATTTGCTTCTGTTTCCTTGTGGGTAGGTGCTGGGATTTGGCATATTACATTTGAGGTTTGACTCTTTTTCTAGGGGAAACTTTGTTAGCACCTTATACATTGAAATATTATTAATAATATTAGGTTATCTCTATGTGCTGAGCATGGTGCCAAGTGATGAAATGATAAATGGCAGCAACTATAAATTCTTATGCCCCCAAAGCACTAAACAAGACCCACAAAATTACTCACATGGAATAAAAAATTTAGAGGCAAACTAAGCGAAATTAATATGTTAAACAGCCCTCTCTGTGTATCAGATAGCCTCCTGAGTTACAAACAAAACTTTCTGATGGAGGGAGGCACAGCCAGATGAAGGAAAGCCCAGAACTCCATCAGAAGATGAGAAACACACTGACCGCTAAGTGACAAAACAGTAAAATCTCCAAGTCATTATTGCTAGAGAAATGGCTGGTACTGATAGGTGAACCACCTATGAAAGAACTCATTATCAAACCATAGGAAGAGACACTTTGTGATAGAAGATCAGTTTTTACAACAGTGTGAGCAAAGATGGCTACAGACATAGTCAAAAGGGCAGTGTCCACCCCAGGAACGTTTCTCCCCCTTTTAGCCATATGTTAATGGCTTGCTACATGGCAAGCCCTAAGCTAAGCAATCATACATTATGTCATTTAACACATAGAAAAGCTCTTTGGGGAAGATATTAATGTCACCATTTTATGGGTGAAGAAACAGAGAAGCTGAGAGGTGAGGTAAACTTCCCTCAAAGTCCCCGTATGAGTAAGTGGTAATGCCAGCCTGTAAATCCTAATTTCTCCTGGCAAAAATCCACACTCTTCACTACTATGCCACACTTCTAGACAAGTAATGCAAGGAGTTGGCATTCTACAGAACATATTTGAGAAAACTCCCTAGAACCCAATTTGTAAGTATTTTGGGTGAATTTTGAGCCTTTAAGATACAATGAATAAGAACTTAGCAATTAGAGAATGGAAGCAAGATACGGAAAGACAGCTCTGAGCAGCATTAGGCTGAATTCTCTTGATTACCATCAAGGGTCTCATGTGAAGACTTGCAAAATCCAGGTAAGCAAAGGGGCATATTTTCTTAATGCCATCTTAGGAAAGTTTATTTCTGCCTGCAGTGCTAAGCATGATAGCAACACATATTCTCCCAGCACACAATATTCACATTGCATAAAAAACGAACTGATTCTGGGGAAGCAGGGCTGAGCAGCCTCTGCAGTGCCTCCTTCTGCCCCACACAGAGATCCCACTTTATGACATGGGCTTTAATTTCCCTTTAGTCTTATGATGTGTGCTATGACTTTATAACTTGAGATTTCTAATGATATCTTGAGCGCTTTTGCTCTGGAAGGATTTTTTTCCCCCCATTTTAGCATCTTTCTCCTATGAGGGGTGTAGAAATTTGATTCAAGTTACCAGCCATATCCATAAACATAATTGATTATAAGAGCACATGTTTTATCCATTTTTATAAAAATTAATGCTTCTTCAAAATAGTTGTGAAATATATATTTTTGAAATATGTAGTGTTTTTGAAGCCAAAGTTCCACCCAAACATAGGGGGAGAACTTAGTCTGCCTTTCACAAAGCATAAACTATTACTGACTATTGACTTTCACATCTGACTTTATTCAGGTCCTCTCTCACCTCCCCAGTGCCTGCCTTAAGCCGTTGCCCCTCATAAGGGATATGTGGGGTTCTAGAGCTCCAGGACAACTCTGCAGCAAAGTTCTTTGCAAGGACTTGTGAAAGCTAAGATCAACCTGATGACTATCTTTTTCCAAAATATGTCAGTGAAAATTTCCCAACACTTTTGATTTTCTTCTCTTGACAGCAAAAACCCCAAATGTGAACCCCTTACCTAAAACATAATGTAAAAAATACTTCCTGTCCTGTTATTGACATTTTGGTTCTATGACTCAACTCCAGAATTGTGGCTATCCATTCAATAATATCTATTTACTCAGCTCCTGCCATGTGGGGGCACTGTCCTTGGTTTTCAAAATACAGCAGAGAACAAAACCAAGTCCCTGCCCTTGAAAAGCTTACATTCTAATAAAGGGATTTAAAAGCAAATATACCCTGTATCAGAAGCTGATATGCACTATGAAGAAAAAATAAGAGTGTAAAGAAGCTAGGTAGGGTGCAGGGAGGGCTGTTTTAAAAGGGCGGTCAAGAAAGGCTTCACAGATAATGTGACCATTGAGCAGAAGTCTGAAGGGAGGAAAGAGAACCTTCCATGTAGAAGCTTTGGGGCAAAAGCATGCCTAGTGATTTAGGGGCAAAGCAGGGAGACTGGGGAAGCCAAGGTGGATTGAACCAGGAATGATATGGCAGCAGGAGAGGTCTGAGAGGATGTGGGGCAGTCCTCTAGGATCTTATAATTAAAGGAGGGCGTAGGAATTTTGTTGACTTTCAAATTGAATTGTGTGATAATTAAATTTTGATGACCAAGCCATGAGGAAGAAAAGGTCTTAAACTAGTTGGATTATGTTCCAGAGTAAAGTAGTGAAGAGCTAGATGGTACAAGCAGAAATAAACAGGTAATAAAGAACTAGGTTAATAGCTGTTAATTAAGTACTACTTGGTGTCAGGGTTTGTGCTGACGGCCAAAAATCCAGAATATACCATACTGCTTTCTTGCAGGGTTTAGAACTTCCTACCTGGAAAGCATAAACGTCCTCAAAATGAATCGCTTTGGGTCTGTAGGAGATGATGTCTATAGTTGTCTGTATGGTGTAAGGAATGATGTTTTTATTTTGAAATAATAAACTTGGTTTTAAACCCTAGCTCTGCGATAAGTACATAAAGTAACCAGTAACTGACAGTCAGGCATATAATAGATTTTCAACACATTATAGTAATTTTCATTACTGTTTTTAAAAAGAATAAAACATGCTTCCATTTCCAAATGGTTTCCAGCACCAGGTACATTAAACTTGAAATATGCACACGAGAACTTTTACTAACCACCTCTTGATCACAATTTATAAATTAACCCAGAAGAAAATGTGCATTTCAGGTATCTATTGCTGCAAAATTAACTACTTTAAAACTTGGTGGCTCAAAACAATAATTTTTTTATCATCTCCCAACTTCTGCGTGTTGACTAGGCTCAATTGGAACAATTCTTACTTGGAATCTCTCATGTAGTTGCAGTCAGATGGCAGCTGAGTCTGGAGTCATCTGAAGACTGAGCTACATGTCCAAGTTGTCATTCACATGCCTGGCAGCTGCTGCTGGCTTTTGGGTTGGAGCTCAGCCAGAGCTGTCAACTGAAGCTCCTCTATGTGGCCTCTGCATGTGGGTTCTTAGAGAGAGTGCTCCAAGAATGAGTGTTCCAAAAGGCCTAGGCAGAAATGAAAAACCTTCTTATGAGTGAGCTTCAGCAATCCCAGTTACTTCTGCTACATTCTTCTGATCCAGATCACTGAGGGCAGCTAACACTCAAAGGGAAGGGAACTGGACACCATACCATGATGTGTGAAGCAGAGTGCACCTACAGAGAGGAAAGGAAGTAGCAGCAGCCATCTTGGAGGCTAGTACCACAGCACAATACTCAGGAATTAGAGTCAGAACTGGTGACCTTTATCATGGAACACTCTTAACACCTTTAAATGAAGCTTTTTTTTTTCTTTTTAATGACAGAGAACTTAGAATTTTTGTGTAAATTATTTTGTCCAGAGTGCCCTATAGATGGTAAACACTCAATAATGTTACTAACTTATTAAGCAAGTCCCCACTCCTCATTCCCTGCTGTTGTGACTCTACAGGGAAATTTTGGATGGATAGGGTCCTGTGTTCTCACATTGAGTTGAGACTTTGTTCAGCCATGTTGTACCTCTCATCATGGAGGAAGTAAGAATAAAAACAATATGGGTCATTTGTCAATAGCCTTACTCTTCAGAAAGCTAATTCATATCTATCAGTTCATTTGATTTTCACAGCTACTCACATGAAGTAAACTGGAAAAGCGATATTACTAATATGTTCGGCATAGAGACGAAATTCCAGACAAATTAATGTCTTTCCTAGCACATAGTCTTGAAACTTCAAAACTTCAGAAGCCAAAACTTGAAAACTTCAGAAGTCAAATACAACTTTCTTGTTACTAAATCAACTATTTTTCCAGCAGGTATCTTGGGAGAGTGCTTGATTATTTTCCATGTCATCAATAAGAGTACCAGCTAACATTTGTTGAACATTTGTGTGCCAGGCTTTGTGTATCTGACTCTTCTACCGCCACAACTATTACATGAGAGTGGGAGTTACTTTATTCCTGTTTTGCAATCTGAGTAAAGTTCACACCACTAGAAAATGCCAGAGCCTTCATTTTAATCCAGGCATTCTGGGTTAGTGCCTATACTCTTTGTCATGTATCATTGCAATAACTCAAAGCGTGTCTAACATGTTCTATATTCACTATGAAGCTGATACCCAGGAATTATTTGAACCCTTCTTAAATCTTTTTTAATTTTCAACTTGTACTATCTCTTTCAATAAGGCTTACCAAAAGTTTGATCCTGCTTATGAAAACTAGAAATTGGTTTTATTCCCATGTGGGTGGAACATTTGTTTTGTTTCATGGCCATATGTGCTCTTGACTCTGAATAGCTATATAATAATGTGGGTCTGTCTTCACAAGGAGAAATCTGAATGGAGAACAGAGAGGTCAACAACACGGCTCTACCCCTGTCAGTCACTTGGCATCTCTGAGGCTCATTATATTCATATTAAACTTTGAACTTGGACAAGATGCTCTCAGAGGTCTCTTCCAACTTTAGGGTCTGTGATTATGCCCCATAGTGCCATAAAGCACATGTTTTCCTGATGGCAGACCATGAAGATATCTAAAATTCTGAAGTATATTAACATTTTTACTAGCATTGTTTCATATCAGTCCTCTAACCCTGATTACAAACATATTTTTGGACAAAGAAAACTGAGAAAAATAGCTGTTTTGCCTGATAGTCTGGGGACATTTTCTTTTCCATGGTTTAGCCTTAGAGGATGTGTGTTATAAAGAGAAAACGGAGCTGACAGTCAAAAGCTCTCTGTCAGGGCTCTGTCACTAATGCTTGTAACCTTGGGAGGGTCACTCTCAAGTTTGTTTCTTCATCTGTAAAATAAGAAGCCTGGGATGAGGTGATCTTGCAGTCCCTTTCAGTTTTAAATTCCACTTTTAAACTTGTGCTGGTAGTCAGAATTTGAAGATAAGAATATCAATGAGAAAGCACACTATTTCCTTTGTAATTTATATGCTATTTTGTGCTGCAGAGTTGTGAATACATTTGACATAAGGTGAAATGAATGGATATTAGTGTTACTACATAAAAAGTCTTTCATATTTCCTAGGAATTGGGAAGGTGGGGAAAAGGACAAATCAAAACATCTTCTAACCTGTCACTTTAAAAGCCTCTGACCCTTTTTTTTAAAAAAACAAACAAACAAACATAAAAAGAGGTAGCAATATGTACTCTAAAAATAAGTTGGCTATACCAGTTTGTTTAGAACATATTTTGGTTTTATTCTGCTTGTTTGGTAGATAAGATACTCTTAAGTGTCTAAGTTGTAATTATAAGTAACTCATGAAAATATGGCTTATTGGATGAAGTTTTGCAATCTGTCCCAACGGTGATAAAGAGTCATTTCCTGAACAAGTTCATTTTCATTGTCATTATTCATGACGGGTACACAAATGGTGTGCAGTGAAATGAGCAGGGCCAACAGATGCCTCCTATGGAGTCAATGCCGGCTTTCCCTTGAGGTCCCCTTGTATCTTGCTGACATATCTCAATCTTTCTTTAATTCTCCCTTAGGGTCAAAAAATCAATTTATTGCTGAGATCCTTGACAATTTTCTTCTACTTCTTAACTTTTGGAATTATAATGACATCACTTTCCTGACCAGGAACCCTCATGTTCTACAACACCCTTTGATTTTTGTTTCTTACTCACAGCTCTTAAAACTAACTTCTTTGGGTCTTACCTGGATATCATGCAATCATAAGTGGTATCTCCTATCTGCTTGTTATACATACATAATAAAAGTTACATAACAAACTAAGAATTATTAAAACAACTCTGTAATATATATATATATATATATATATATGGTTCTTGATTTTATATCTATGTGTTAGTTACACCAAAGCAATCATAAAAATCCCAAGTTTGAAAAGCAAATGAGTTAACTAACTTACTAGCTGAAATTCTAAAAATCAGCTGTAAGTACTTTATACACAGTTTAGTCATTGCTCTCCCAAAAGTCTGAAATAAAAATTGGTGGTTCAATATTATGACTACATGCAAGAGGATAAAAAGAGGTGTTAACTTGGCTTCATGAAAGAGAAATCCTGAATAGAGGACATCCAAATTCTGCATTACATATATGATTTAAATCTTATATTTCATTTTTAGTTTATCATTTACCTGCCCTGTAACTTGTCTCTTCAAATAAAATACAAGCTCCTTGAAGCTAAAAAAAAAAGGTGTCATAATTTTAAGCATTCTATCAAGTTTAAAGCATCTAGAACAACTTTTTCCTGCTAGGAACTTAGCAAATATCTATTAATTAGAAGACAAGAACTCTGTCTTAAATAAGCTATTACGAAGTGAGGACTTCCTTCATGGCTGGTTATTTATTTATTTATTTATTTTTGAGATGGAGTTTAACTCTTAATGCCCGGGCTGGAGTGCAATAGCACTATCTCGGCTTACTGCAACCTCCACCTCCCAGGTTCAAGCGATTCTCCTGCCTCAGCCTCCCAAGTAGCCTGGATTACAGGCGCTGGTCACCATGCCTGGCTCATTTTTGTATTTTTAGCAGAGACAGAGTTTCGCCATGTTGGCAATGCTGGTCTTGAACTACTGACCACAGGTGATCCACCTGCCTCGGTCTCTAAAAGTGCTGGGATTACAGGTGTGAGTCACTGCCCCCGGCCCATGGCTGGTTTTAATATGAATAAAAGTTTGGCACTGTTCCTTCCCTATGCCCTATTATAGTTTATCAGCTCGTACACATATAAGTCAAGGTATCGCTTTGTCAAAGCACTTACATTAACAATTCTTAGAAAGAAATCTTGCTTACAGGAAAAATATGTTTTTGAGATCCTCGTTTAAGAATATGTCAGCAAAAAGGAATATTATATGTTTTTCTTTGTGCTTTTAAAATACTGTAAAATATTTCCTTGTATTCCTCACTCAGGACTTTAGAACTCATCTTCCTCCACAACTGTAATCTTCTGTATACCCTAATCACTGGGTGGGGAGGAGGGAGTGGAGTAAACTGTGCAGTTATGGGCCAAAGCAAAGAGTGAAGACAGATACAGAAATCAAGATCCAAGAAGTAAATCCTGGAATGAGAGAGTTTCTGATGAAAGAGGAATCCAATCACAGAAACTGGAAGGCGAGAGGGAGTCATACCAAGAATGGACCATTATGGTGGCAACAAATAAAAATGACCAGGTCAAAAGAAAGGAATGTTGAAAGCCATAAGGGTACAAAATTGGGGGACACTCCTGAGCCCTCACAGAATTCTGATGGATGACTCACTGCAGCCTCCATTGTTATTTATTTCCTTTATAGGCAGTTTCTAGCCATGAGCTCTTTTATAGATACTAAAATGTTTTTTACGATATCAGAAAGTAGCCATGGACAGTTACTGTGTTTTCCTCTGTTATCTGTTTTGCCACTTTCATAGGCACACCTCTTTTGGTGAGATCAGATCTTTTGCATGCATAGTAGTAATAAATTACATGGCTGTTTAAGTACTGAGTAAATGTTAAGCAAATAGACAGGATGATACTTTGAGATTGGCAGCCGTCTCACAAAAATACCAGCTCCCTGTCATTGTGTTTATGCACCAAGGAGTCTGCTGTGTCTTTGTGTTAGCAGCTTCTGGTTTTGAGATTGAAAAATAAAATAGAGTTTCCTTTCAAGTGCTCTTGTCCTTTCAAGGATGGCTTTAGCTCAAAAATCAATCCCCCAAAGTCTAAGGTATACAGGAAGATTTTTCCACTTCTTCATGAATACATTTATTTAAATGCTCCACCTCACTTCCATGATAACACAAGAGCTTCTACCAAGTTTTGACACCTAATTTATCAGAAAAATCTTCCATCATTAGGAAAATGGTCTCTAAAGCTATCTTTACACATTAGCAATTAGGGAAACTGAAGATTTATGAAGCAAACCTAAGAAGTTGTGAAATATGAATCAATGATTGACTTCTGCTAGCCCAGAAATCCAGTTAAGTTTGTGGGCTAAACTAGGAAATGCTCACCTTTTATTCATTGATTTAAAAAAAATCACCACGAATAGAACTTCTTTTAATTTAAGCTCCTGAGTGGTGTAACTCAACTGGCTGACCAACATGTTTGAATATCATTGTTTAAAAAGGAAAAAATGCCCTTTTGAAACCATTCTGAGTAGCATCCCATGTAGTAAAATGAATTCAACTCCAGCAGTTATTTTCCACATATTTCTTAGTCTTTTGTGTTGTAGTGGAGTGAGCATAGAAAGTCAACACCAAGACAAAAGTATGCCAAATTGCAGGGTCTTTATTGCCGGCGACCACGGAGGACTCGCGTCTCTCCAACCCATGGCCCCAAAAGGAGGGTATCAAGATCTTTTATACCTGTAAAACCACCTCAGGGGTGAGGGTGAGGGTGAAGGACGGGGGTGGGGGTGAAGGGTTTCAGACATTCCGAGGGCCAGGGGATTCTGTCAATCACCTCCTGGGCGGAGATGAGGGTGAGGGGCTCCGAATATTCCGAGGGCCAGGGGACTTTGGTCATTCCGATTGTTACTTAAGTGGTCATTAGTTTACACATTGTCTGGGTAGGGTGGAAATTACAGACCTTAATTACTTATTACAAGTTGCAGGGGCCAAGATGGCATGGGTTTGGACTGCTTGCCTGTCACATTAGGGGTTACAGAGAGCAGTTTCAACAGAAAGCCGAGGTATGCAGTTTTATGGCCGTTTTACCAAGTTACGTTTTGTATTAAACTTATAAATTTAAAATTAACTAGTTTTATTTGGGGTGTGTGTCTTAGGGGGTGTCTACCATGTATAAGCAAACATATATAAAATTCTGTATATATTTATCATGAATAATTTTGTGACAAGAATTATACTTTTGTAGAAATAGCAGTTCAAACATTATTTGCTATTTTAGATTTGAGAACTTTGCATCATCAATCTGAAACAAAAACCTAAGGGGAAGTATAGGATCATCTTCATCTTTCAAAGGTACTGACTGCGTGGTATGTGGACAAACCTAATCTAATGAAAATTTAGCTAACAGAATTCTAGCGTAGGTGATTTATTTATTTATTATTTATTATTATTATTTTTTGAGACAGAGTCTTGCTCTGCCACTCAGGCTGGAATGCAGTGGCACCATCTTGGTGCAGCCTCTCTGCCTCCTGAGTTCAAGCAATTCTCCTGACTCTGCCTCCTGAGTTGCTGGGATTACAAACACCCACCACCACACCTGGCTAATTTTTGCATTTCTGTAGAGACGGGGTTTCATCATGTTGGCCAGGCTGGTCTAGAACTTCTGACCTCAGGTGATCCGCCCATCTCGGCCTCCCAAAGTGCTGTGATTATAGGTGTGAGCCATCACGCCCCGCCTAACTTAAGCAATTTAAAAAGCAATTGTATATCCTTGAACAGCTTCTACAATGGTAGCAATGAAGTGGTTAAAAGGTTAGACTGAATCTCTGAGATTTGAGTGGGACGCAGGAGAGACTTGATGACTTTACAATGGAAGTGTCCTGGGATATCTCTGCCAATGGGTGATTCCGTTTCATCTCAGACCTTAAACAAGAAGTTACTCTTCCCACCAAATAATGCAGAATAAAACTCCCCAAGGAATAGAACCCAGGGACAGGCGACATATGAAACACAAGAGGGAAGAACCCTCTTATTCCCCAGAGTATAGGAAAGTAGAATGCAGCATCATGCAAATGTCCAGCAAGCCAGTCTCTGGGGAATAAAACTCCAGTGGAGATAATATTGCATCCACTATAGGAGGAAAATGAAACCCCCTTAGCAATACCATGAGAAGAATCAGTGCTAGGCACAGGCAAGAGCCCATGTAAAGAACTCACTTGTGGAGAATTCAAATTGGTCACTATGATTAAGTGGAAGGTGGATTTTCCTGCATCCCAGAGACTGTGACTGTGTATCTTTCATGATACTTACAGATAACTATAGGAGATGGGTAACGTGGACATAATTTTTTTTCAGTTGCTTTGCTGTTGTTGTCAATTATCTTTTTCCAGGTGAATGCAATTATTTCAGTTATTAAGGTTCAATATATTCTAGGGTTTTCTTTCAACTTGGTAGGCAACAACAGCAATCCAACTGATAACATTACATTCATATTAAATATCTTCTATAGAAAAAACCAGATTTCAGGTGCAGCTTGTCATTTGTGTAGGTGTCAATTCCTGGGCTAACATAATCAACTCTAACTTCAGTAGAGTGGACCTGTTAACATTTCCACTCTCAACTTCATTGTTGGCTCATTAACTTATCTTCCTGTTAATGCTAATACACTCAATACTATTCATTAATTAAGGAAAAATGATAATGTTTAATTATGTCCATTTGTTTCCCTCCAGGAATTATTATAACAATTGTACTGTACTTTGATATGCTACTAATACTTAATAAGGAAAAGAAAGTGTCCTTCACTGTATTAAATGGGGCCAGTCTCTTGTTTGGCATACCTTTTTCAGTTCACAGACGATTGCACCACCATGAAAATATGTAAAAACTTGGTTGTGTATGTGTGTGTATATACACACATAAATACACTCTTTTCCATACAACAGCAAATATAATTTTACATTTCCAAATGCAAATCACACACACAAAAGAAACATTTTTATTGGGAACGATGAAGCAGACATATCAGTTGTAATATTTGACATGATGTGCAATCGATCAATGACTTAGAAGCTTGCTAGATCACTAAGAGTTGTGTGAAATATGATAGTTCATAAATAATGCATGGATGTAAAAATTTGGATACATGAATGCAAATAATCTCATGACCCAGAAAGTCTGCTCTGAAAATTCAGTCTCCACACCTGGAGAATTCAACCCGCTCCTTACAGCTCACAAAGAGTCAGAACATTCCACTCATCATCTTTTATGCTTTGTGTTTCCCAAAGAGGCTATGAATCGAGGTAAACCTAGATTGTGGTATCAAACTCTCGTCTAAGGAAAGTTTCTCTTCTCTTGGATGAATGCCAGTGGGTTTGTTGAAGGAATGATTAATTATATGGGTTTTTTTTTTTTTTAATGACTGTAGTCTAATGCTGCTGCTACCTGCTTTGGCTTTGAACTTTTCATGGAAGAACTGACACAAAAAGTTATTAATAAGTTTTCTTCAGAAGTTCAAAATTTGTCATACAAATGAAGAAATAGACAAATGCCTAAATTCAATATTAATCAAAGATGCTAACCCTTTAGAAGCTGATTTTTATGTGACTTTCATGAATCCATTAATCAAGAATGTTAAAAGTGCAACAAGAGAGATGGTCTAGTTTCAAATTTCAAAGATTCAAATGTATTTATTTTTAGAACAATGAGACCATCTGTAACCTTTGAAACTGTTATAAATCAAACAGAGGGGGCTCTGGAATTTTTATAAGGGAGGGCCTCAGGCAGCAAGCTGTTGGAATGGAGTGGTAGAACATCTTTTGATGAGACATGTCATAGCAAGCACATTCTTTTTCCTTGTATTGCATACCTATTTGGTAGAGGTTGGAATAGGCAGAGATGATAAGAGATCATGAGAAACTCAAAGCTCCCTCTTCTTGGCATCTCCCTGAACCATCCTGGTTCACTGTCTATAAGCCGAGGTGCAAACTATCAGTGCATGCCATTTTCTATCTGAGCCTCACAAACTTTGTCCTCACATTACTGCATAGTCCACATCAACGACATCAGAGACAGGCTGTGTAGGAGTGAAAGGCATGGTCTCCAGCCTTGGACAATCTAGTTTGAATCATGACCTTAGCACTTACTGGCTGTGTGATTTTGGGCAAGTTAAGCAACTATCTTTTCATTCAATTTTATCATATATGAAATGGGAAAAATTAAAGCATTTTTCTCCTCATTGGATTGTTACAAGGATTAAATGAATGCCTGATAAACAACAAGCACCATATAAATGGTAGCTATTATTTTTGTACACGATAGAGGAAGTCCAGGGCTGAGACTCGTATTCCCAACCCAAGAAAACCCAGGGGTTCAGGATGGTGCAATGTGAGAAGCATTTTGTCTTGATATCATGGTTCTTCATGTTTGTTATTCCAAGGAGAGGGAAGAAACCAAGAAACTCTTCATAAAACAGAGCCTAAATTCTAATGCCCACTGGATGTGATGAGAAGACAAGATACATCTTGTCTAATCCCATAAAGCTAATACACAATGGAAATTATTTATGTAAGGTTGGGTATACAAAAGCAATGGAGCAATTTATTTTTGTGGCCTGTATACTCACAAACATGGTTTTTCTCTCCAAACCCTAAAATAAATAGGTCAGGATGTGAGAAAGGCATCGCCCTGCACTTCTCTCTTCCTCCTTCCTAACTTCCACCCTCCTGCTTTGATGCTCATCAGATTATAGTAGCCACTATTCCTTTGGTCGTGTCATCTACTGACCCTAGTGTCAGTTTCCTTCATACCCAGACAATGTTTGTTCTGGCACTGTCATGCTGTCACTTTCTTTGATGTTACTGTTGTCTTAATTCTTGGTTGCAGGGACAGCTACATAATTTGTAGGGCTCACTGCAAAATGTTAAAAATTATTAAGAATTTCAGGACAATAACAACAGAGTGTTAAACCAAGAAAAGGGCTTTCTGAGCCTGAAGTCCCAAATCACTACATAGGCTGCATGCCCATGAAGCTAGCCCTGCTTGGTTGAAAACCATTATTCACATTCTCTCTGATTTCCATGGATGAAGGAGCTTCTGACCTCTTTCTCTGAACAGGGAGTATTGCAGTAAATGCTTCCTGCCTCTTTCTCCATCCATGGCACAGGCTTGTCCCTGGGAAGGGAAGAGCAGCAATACTAATTGGTAAGAGTCTAATCCACTGGACCACATTTCATCAGTGGGTATGGTTAATGTGCTAAAGGCAACTGTTCTTACCTCCTCCTCGTTTCTTATGGCTGGGCTCAGGCAGTCACCTCTCACTTCCAGTTTTCATACAGCGAGCTAGATGTATGCTCCTTATCCCAACATTTCGGGCCAATAGTTTGGGCCCAATATCTTTCATTCAGTGGGGAAAGTTTATGATACCTGACCTTTGTCCTCAGGTTCAAGCCCTGATTGCCAGCACAGTTAATCCAACAATCTATGTATTGACAGCTACTGGGTACTACTCACCTCATCTATAAATAAGCAGACACTTTGATCTCCATGTGGCTTGTACTTCTTTGCAGCTATTTCTATTACTTATTAGAACACACGAGCCTGCAATATAACGCTTCCAATTTGGGTTTCTCAATGATGAAGTATTGTCCTGAAACATGGCCAGATGTTTCCCCAATTTCTGTTTTTTCTTTTTTTTCTAGCTAAAATCATATTCCTTTAAGACTTGAATTAAAAAAAAACCATGTCTGCTCACATTTATAGTTTTAGACCTTCTTATCTATGACTGGCAGGGAAAACAATTTTGGCAGAGGTGACCATGAATTGACCCCTTTGTTTCTGACAACCTCAGGGAAGAAAAAAACATGACTCATAGTAAGAGGTGGTTGCTGCAGGCCCAGCCCGGCTGACAGTCTCAGTCAAGCAACAACTTCGGTCTCAGGGGCTTTTATGACAAGTAATATTCTCTGAGTAAGCAGGAAAGACAACAGAAGCAGTGTCTGTTTTTAGAAATGAAAAACTTTTCTGTGTTATCATTCCCTAATGCCCAGTATATTTCCTCTGTCTAGATTGAGGGGCTTTAAGGAATCCATCCTGTGTTTACTCTCAGAATATTGTTTAGGTGGTGGTTCATTATATCACATAGAGTCTTCTGTGTGGATGTAGGTGAGCGATTTCTTTCTGGTATTAAAATCAGTAGTAACTCTGCTCCTTACATGCACTGTGTTTGTCTTTATATTCTGGACACTGGGAAGCTTTTTACATTGGCCACAAGGCAGCAAAGCTTTTAAATCTGTGTCCCACCTCTGGCAAATGTAAGAGTCCCACACTGTGTAAGTGAATCTAATTCTGACTTTATCATTCTTTTTCTCCTTATTATTCCCCTTTTCTCATCTTGAACTTCTTCTTTTAGATTTTATACCATTTGATATTACTTCAAAAACAAGTCACTTTAAATTCTTACTAGCATGGGGAAAGATAGCTATAAATAAACAGAAAAGGAATGATGAAACACAGCACATGATCATTTGATCTTTATACATAGTATAGCCAAAATATCTAAATCACAGGTTTAAAATCATGTAGATATGGTATGAGGCACTGGAATTTCAAATTTTTAATCCCAGGATCCATCGCTTGTCATTTCTGTGTGGCCTTGTAAATGTCTCATAAATACAGATTTCTGCTCTGAAAAAAATTAGGAACTTGACCTGATGTTCAGAGGTAATTTGTGAGGGCTAATTCGTTCATGTGAGGTATAAATTTAAAAACTCTGGTTCATGGCAAGGAAATTAGTAATGTTAGCTACATGTTTGGGAGACAGCCAGGATGGTGCTCCATGCAAAACCACAAGGTGAATGTTAAATCTGTCCCAGTAAGGGTCCCCCAGCTGTAATACATATCATTTTCCTCCAGCTAAAGCCATGTTGGAATTACTAGTCACGCCAGCGCTGGGGTTTAAGGTATTTCACTTCAATTTTTAGCTCTACTCCAAAGGTATTATTTCACAACACAACAATCCACCCCCTGACTCTAACCACTCTACTTCAATAGAAAGAGGATGTTCACTACCCACATTTTGTCTGAAACTACTGCTTTTCCATTAGCCGTCAAGAGAGACCATCTCTATTCCAAGTTAAATGAAGTCATTATTATTGATGCTCCAGCTTTTCTTTCATCTTCTGGCCTCCAGGTCATTAAGATAATGATTCTGCTTCCTTCCTTCCAGAAGAGTAGTGATGGCCACTGTTTCACTTGCCATTTAAATTTTTGGCTCCATAAACTGCTTAGCTTATTTAACTCCTTGTAGCTTAGATCAGCAAGGGTACTAATATAGTTCTGTTTAAAACATGCAGAAACCAGAACTGTAGATGTCATACATATAGCAGGTTCTTTTTCTTGATAGGAAACTTAGCGACTCATGTGAATTCTTTGTGTATTAACTAAGTTCCTACAAAGTGAATTAAGGACCATGTTATAGACTGAATGTTTGTGTAGCCCTGCAAAATTGAAACGCTTGAGCACTGAAATGCTGAAGCCTGAATCCTCAACATGATGGAATTTGAAGGCGGAGCCTTTAGGAGGTAATTAGAGTTAGATTAGGTCATGAGGGTGGAGTCCTTATGAAGTGATTAATGTCCTCATAAAAAGAAGAAATACAAGATCTCAATCTCTTGTTCTCTCTTTCCCACTCCTCCCTCCACCGCATGCATGCAGCAAGAGGCCATCTGTAATCATGAGAAATTTATGTTTGTTCTTTAAGCCATGTAGTATATGGTATTTTGTTATAAGAGCCTATGCAGAGCAACATAGACCAGTTTTGCTTATTTATCAGAGCCACCAAAGGCTTATGTGAAGATCAGGGAATCCTAGAAGGGTCAAATATGGTAACTCTATTTGCCTGTGTATGCAGAACTCCACCAACTGAAGACAGTCTCAGCTGGATCATTTGGTTTGCTGGGACAGTATCATGTAAACAGTGGTTTTTAACATACAGGCTTCTATGATATTTAGGAAACCAGAATGACCAAATATGTATATCTTTTTCAAAAAATCTTTAGCACTCTAGTAGTAAATACAATATCTTGGTCTTCAGTTTTACAAGGACTGAAACACATTTTCATAAATTAATATTCTATTAATTATTAAATCAAAACAATGTTTACAATTTTTCCAGTGTTGTTCTCACCAAGTTTCTTTTAGTATACTCTGGTGTGCTGCTTCATTTGGATTAAATATATGTTTTGATTATTTTATTCATCCTCTGTATACAATCTCAATTAATATGTGTTTCAATGAGTTTAGAGTAAATATACAGATTGGGAGGAGTAAAGTAAAGATTAGGAGGCAAGTTAACTGACTTGTTAACTTCATACCTCTGTTGACTTTGGACAAAATTCTTTCTTTATAGGTTTGTTTATTTATTTTTAACCCACAAAACATGGATAATCATTCTTATACTTCAAATCCATGGTAAGTTTAAAGGGAGATAATCTATGTAAAACATACAACATAGCATTTGGAATATCATATGAACTCAATATTAAGTAATGATTTTTATGTTAGTGTAATAAAGAATAACAATGTTCTATATACTGGTAATAAGCTTATAACTCCATTATAAATTCTGCATACCACTTAAATGATATGTTTGTATTATTCAAAAACTTTATTGCTTTATCTTTTATACATATCTACAACTCATATGGAATGGTATGGTGTGCAGTAAAAGGTCAAGAATCAAGTTTTCCTCCTTTGGTTTTGAGGTTTTCTCATACAATTGTCATACTAACATTTATTTAAATACCTATCCTCTCTCCACTGATATGCATTACTATATATTTTTTATAAATATTCATGTGGATGTTGGTCTGCTTCTGGGCTCTTTATTCTGTTCTATTTTTTTATAGACAGTGTCATACAGTCTACTTTGATGTAGCTTTATTATAATACGGTTTTTTTTTTTTGAGTTGGAGTTTTGCTGTTGTTACCTAGGCTGGAGTGCAATGGTGCGATCTAGGCTAACTGCAACCTCTGCCTTGAGGGTTCAAGTGATTCTCCTGCCTCAGCCTCCCAAGTAGCTGAGATTACAAGGGCATGCCACCATGCCTAGCTAATTTTTGTATTTTTAGTAGAGATCAGGTTTCACCATTTTGGTCAGGCTGGTCTCAAACTGACCTCAGGTGATCCACTCATCTCAGCCTCCCAAAGTACTGGGACATGCATAGGCCACTATGTCCAGCCCCTATTATAATTCTTAATATCTGGGAGTGTAAACTTCCAACTTCATTTTTCTTCCTCAAGAAAAAATATAACTTGGGTATTTCTGGACTTTGGTATTATCATATAAAGTTTAAAACCAACTTGTAGATTTCCACAAAAATATCTGCTAGAATTTTAATTTGGATTGCATTTAATCTATTTGTAAATTTGAGAAGAATTATGGTGATAATATTAAGTATTCTCACTCATATAATATATCCTTGTATTTATTTCAGTCTCCTACAGTTTTCCTAATAATCTTATATAGTTATTTACATAGAGGTTTTGAATATTTATTGTTACATGTATTTATGGGTATTTGATACTATTGTAAGTTATATTATTTAAAAAAATTTTAATATTTGTCATATGTAAGTAGAAATACAATTGATTTTTATATATTGATTTAGTTTCTAGTGAGCTTATTACATTCATTTATTAAATTAATAGTGTATTTTTTTTAGATGGAGTCAACCTCCGTCTCCCAGGTTCAAGTGATACTCCTGCCTCAGCCTCCTGAGTAGCTGGACTACAGGTGCATCCCACCATGCCCAGGTAATTCTTGTATTTTTAGTAGAGATGGGGTTTCAGCATGTTGGCCAGGCTAGTCTTGAACTCCTGACCTCAGGTGATCTGCCTGCCTCGGCCTTCCAAATTGCTGAGATTACAGGTGTGAGCAATTTTAATATCCTTTTGAATTTTCTATTTCAAAATCATGTTTTCTGTAAATCATGTTTTCTGTAAATAAAGGCAGTTATATTGTTTCCTTTTTAGTTCTTAATTCTTTATCCTTGCCTTAGTGCCTTGCTGCAATCTCTATTGCAGCTGAACAGAAGTGGTCATAGCAGTTAACTTTGTCTCATTCTTGTACAAACTTTCTATATGTCACCATTAAATATGACATTTGCTATAAGATTTTTGTAGCTACTCTTAAAGATATTCTATTCCTAATTTGCTGGTTTTTCTTTTTTAGCATGAATAGATATTAATTTTGTCAAATGCTTTCTCTGCATCTGTGAAGATAATAATCACATGATTTTTTTCTCCTATATTCTGTTAATGTGTTGAATTATACTGATTGGTTGCCTAATATAAACTCAGCATTTCACTCTTAGAATAAATTCAACTTGGTAATGATGTATTACCATTTTTATTTGTTGCTAGACTCACTTTGCTAACATTTTGTTTTAGGTTGTTTTACATTTTGGCTGACAAGAGAATATAACTTCTAACTTGGTTTCTTGCATATTCTTGTTGGGTTTTAGTGTCAGGGTCTTTCTAAATTAAAAATATGAGTTGGGAAGTATTTTCTTTTCTTATGATCTGATATTCATGAAGATTGGTGTTATTTTATCCTAACTGCCTGGAAAAATTCGTTGATTCTGGGACTTTCTTTGTGAATGTATTCATTTTCTAAGATTAGGATTTAGAATTTAGGAAATAGCATTTTCTCATTTGATTTTATTTTTGACACAGACTTATTAATTTTAAAAAGCAGAGGATTTATAAACTTAGATATACAATGTTTAAGGGGAAAATGAGTGGGGATATTTCTAGAACTTGCTTAGGAATACATATGTATGTGTATAGATACTTATTCATAAATGTATTAATTTATTCAGTCAAAATTAGAGGACCCATTATGGATCCAGGCTCTGAAGACTCATTGGTGATTTTTGATCAAGGATGTGAAATACTGAGGTATTGGTGGTAACAGTGGTTGGCATAGCTGCCTTCCAAGGATGTGAAGTGTTAAAATGATAGTTGATGCAGTTTAACTTAGTGATAGTATGCCCAAAGAACTGGGAGGGAAAAAAAAACTAGAGGAAGGAGGACCAGTGGGAGGCTGTTGCCATAACTCAGTCATAAAGTACAAAGTACTTGACTTCAGATTAAAAATTGAAGAAATAATTAAGCAGAGAGAAAGCTGGTAAAGGAAGAAGCAATAAGACTTATTGACTGATTGAAAGTCATGGATGAGGA
Organism: Cheracebus regulus; assembly: GCA_963574635.1. Classification (NCBI taxonomy): domain Eukaryota; kingdom Metazoa; phylum Chordata; class Mammalia; order Primates; family Pitheciidae; genus Cheracebus; species Cheracebus regulus. The sequence goes on from CAUYQU010048598.1 coordinate 131,589, forward strand.
AAGAAAAGATTCCAACCTGACAAAAAGTTTTATGTCTGGATGATAAGAAACCAAGAAGGTAAAAGGGGGTCTCCAAGAGATGATAGACCTCTCTTTAATGGGGACATATATTTCTCAATTCTCATAGAGTAGAAGGTGCTTATCAAACCCCAATCTCTGCATTTCCTTGCTGTGTATTTGTTTCAGGGCATCAGTATCAGACTTGGAATTTCGGTCTCAGAACCTGGATCATTGTAACAGCATCCAGCAGGGAAACCATGCATTTTAATAAAAAACAGGTGGGCAAGACTGTGTTAGAAGGCAATTACCCTTTTCACTGTCATCTACTCTACTCTGCCGGTATTTAATTCTGAGCTTCACTGGCAGAAATCATTAATAGCTTATCTCCCTCACATGTCTGTGCAAAGGAAGAAAAACTGATAAAAGTTTAAAATTGTGGTGGGCTAATTATAGTAACTATCTTTGGAATAGATAATTAAAATTCACATAACAGAACGAACATATTAAAATATAATTGCGAATAGGGATGAATGTGTGGAAAGAAATTTATTCATCTGCAACACAGTATTATTATGAGAGAAAATAATAAAGAGTAACTGATTTAGGCTATATTCAATATCCAAATTTGTTCATTTGAGGAATAAATATTGACCAATGATAAATTCATGTCAATATTTAGTGTGCTGTACATTTTGACATTAGTTGTTGAAAAAATAATTTACTGCATTGGCTATCATGTGTTTTTGAAAGTGTCATACCAAGATGTAAAGAGAAAAGTGCAAAAATTTAGTCTACAATTAATTCACCACTTGTACAGTAATGAACATTTTCTAACTTATAATACCCTGTGGTGTCTACGCCACTTCATAGGAAATTCGCATAAACTACTTCAAGTGAAAATAATCAGAGCTTCTGTTTATTCTGTGTTTACTACCAAACCTAGTACTCTCCATGGTCACTTCATTTAATCCTCATAGGTATCTGACTTGTCATTTAAGGAAGCAGAGACTTGGCAAGCTTCCACAACGTGGCCATGGTCTAGTATTGGAATATAGGAGAGAAAAGATGTAAACGGAAGTCTTCTGGACTTCAGAGCCTACTTTCTCACTACTGTTACTTGCATGCCATAGCCATCTCTCTATTTGGTCAGTTTTTTAAATTAACATTTTTTTCTTGTCCTTACAATGAGGCTATAGTCTTTCTGAAGGTGGGACCGTGTCTTCTTCATCTATGTTGCAGTGTTGATGTTGGATATCAGAAAGTTATGGCCCAATCTGTGTATCTTCTGTGAATTCAGAAATGGCTGACATTCTTAGAGGAATAAGGGAGTAGGCCAACTGGAGGAGCTCTGTGACCATGAGTGGCCAAGACTCTTGGGAGGGTTCTCATTCTCTGGGGAAAGAAGCAGCTTTTGCAAGCTTGGCTCAAAGGCAATGATAGTGGAGAGACTGAGTATGTCAAGGGCTATGTCACTTAGATTGTTCCTAACTCAGTACTGCTCAGGACCACCTACTCTTTCCAGAAAGCTTTGGATGAAGAAAGTTGTAAGATATCTGAGTGCTTCTTTTTGAATTCCTGAGAAACATGAAAAATGATAATAATAACAACAGTAGTAGTTATTAGTAGTAATTAGTTTTCCTACCTTGTAAAATGGGGATAATAATATCTCATAGTTTTAATTAGAATTAAGTATAGGTAAGTGTCTGTCACATGACTTGGTATTTAATAAGTATTTAATTGTTAACTATAATTATTTACTAAGTATATTCAACTTGACAAATATTTTACATATGTGCTATGGACTGAATGTTTGTATCCTCTCCCAATTCATATGTTAAAATTAATGTGATCATATGAGGAGATGGGGCCTTTGGGAGACAATTAGGTCATGAGGGTGGAGTCTTTATGAAGAGCATTTGTGCCTTTATGGAAGAGACACAAAAGTTTGTTCTCTCTCTCTGCTCTATGCCCTGTGAGAATATGATGAGGAGACAGCCATTTGGGCAGACCCTCACCAGACACTGGATTTGCATACACCTTCATCTTGGACTTTGCTCCCTCTAGAACTGTGAGAGATAAATATTTGTTAAGTCACAAGTGATTTATGATATTTTGAAATGTCAGTCTATGACATGTTGTTATAGCAGCCTGAACCGATAGAGCTAATATATTATCTCAATCCTGAAAACCACCCTGCAGAATACATGTCTTTGTTTTTTGTTTTCCTGTTATTACAGGAAACAGAGGCACAGAGTGATTAATTTCATTTATTAGAATCCCACAACCACCATTTGGCAGATGATTCCATGACTTTTGGCTATCTTCATTCTCTTTTTCTTAGTGCTGCTTTGACTCTCAAGTGCAGCATGTGTGAGAGTGAGGCGTATTTTCTCCTCTGTGGAGAGTGGAATGAGGGAGAAACCACTTCTTGTGGATGGCAGTGGATGTTGCAGCTTCACCCTGATGCTTTTTCAGTTTTGGGCCTGTGTTGGGAATAGCAAAGCTGCTGTCATGTGGTTACTTACTAATGGTCATGGGGAGAAAAAGCTGCCAGTGGTAAATGGAAGGTGACATGGGCAGCACATGTGAGACAGCCCCTGGAGCTCTCCTGAATTACAAGGGATTTGAAAGGGGCCAGGACTCCCCAGGATTCTGCAGCTGAGATTGCTCTCAAGGGAATATTGTTATGATGTACTATTGTGCATTTGCATTTATAGCTGTGAACTTCATCTAGAGTCTAGGATACTCAAGGTACTCAGGAAAGAGTTTGTTGATAGAACAATTGAATGACAATTGAAGGAGGATCCAGCTTACCTGGTGCAATCTGAAGTCTTATCCATCAGGTTCAGATCAAAACCAGAAGCCACTTTAAATATTTTAATTCGAGTATTCACTTTAAGGGATAAGGGGCTTTCAAAATTGTTGAAAGGGCTGAAGGAGTATGTTATAGACTGGCTTCTAGTTCTGATTCCTAGAACAAAACAGAACTGACCTATCATGGGAGATAATAGGAGCTGCTACCTCTGTGGCCACCCCAGAACCATGCAGAATCAAGGCCTTGATGCCACTGCTTCCACTTTCTAGCTTCAAGTGCCTCTCACGCCGAGGAAGTTGAAGGGTGGACATCACCGCTGTGATCCAGGGCTTCAGGAGCCAGATCAGAAAGTGTTACTACTAGACTAGCTCCAAAATTGCTTCTGAATACTCAAAAAGCTGGAGAATGAACATTGGAATGCTGCTACAAAGATACGTCATATTTCCATAGCCATGCTGACCAGCAGAAACAAAGAGGCAGAAATATGGCCTCCACCTCACTTCCGCCTTTCAGTCTCAATGAGATATGCATTTGACACAAATTTTAAGAGAGTCTGAAAAATGTGGTTTTTAGTTTTCCAGTATCTACAAATAGAAGGAGGGGGAAATGGAGGTTAAGCAACAAACTCTTACTATCTAGGCCAAAGAGCCAGCCACTGAACCCCTCAGGCTCAATTTATTCATCTAAAAATGAGGATAATAAAAACAGCACCTACTGTGATAAAGCAAGCTAGGAAAAAAAGATGTCTAAATTATAAAATGTATCAAATTATTCCTATTTTTAAAGTGACCACATAATTGGAAGTAAATCACTCCCCAGCAATTGCATAGCATTTCACAGGTTTAAATAAAATATTGCTTGGCTGCTTATTTGTTATTTTCATCCCCTATTCCTTCCTGTCTCCA